>JBBPMF010000654.1:0-20114 GCA_038090175.1 Austroboletus eburneus | reverse complement strand
ACAAATGTGTACTTTCGGTGGTACTTGGCACGAGCCTTGAGCCTTCATACGTCCATCGTGCTCCCATTTTCATCGCACAGCGGTATTCTGTCATCCTCACCACAAATCAGGCTGCGGGTTCGTACAACGTCCGCGCAAAAATGCAGACGGCGTGCTATTAATTTGCGAACCCTAACTTCATTTCCGCAGGACTGCTTGGATCTGCATAGCACTATGATCATACCTGCGATCGCAATGAACTCTCCGAGTAGTACCCAAACTGTTCCATCGGGAGGAGCGCAAGTCCTCGCATTTATCAATGACACGAATTGGCAGGCGCAGACCACAAACCTGACGCTCGTTCAGTTCTATCAGGGTGGGGCACAGGCCAACTCTGATAACTCGTTGCAACTCGTCGTTAATGACGAGATTTCCGTTATCGACCTGGCTATTAACAATTCCGATGACTCAGTCACCCGTAAGTCCTAGCTCGGGCGTTGCCTTACACTGTCTGACAAGAATGCCGTGATATAGCTTCCATCTTCACGGCCATGTCTTTTATATACTCGGCGAAGGTGATGGATTTTACCAGCTGGGTGCCTCCTCCATCTCTCTCACCAATTCTCCCCGTTGGGATAAGCCGACTGCTGTCGCAAGAAATCAAATAGTCCGACTGAAAATACTTGTATGCTAGCTGTGCCCTCCTCCGAGCATGTCTTCACCAATGGGACCCAGCCATCTGAGACGCCCAAAAGGTGCTCGTCCTTTAGTTCTTGTGCGCTCATTCACATTGATTGCGCATATAGTCGACCAGTATCAAGCCGACCATACTGGCTTATGTCGCATACAGCATTGCATTATTCGGCAAAGGAGCGTGCCAATAAAGTGTCCAATTTTCTCTTTTATCATTGTGATATGTGCTTTATGTCTCTAGTCAAGGTGTATTTCTAACTTATTGTGATCCATCTGTCCGTGACCCTCTGATAGGTGATTGTGATAATTTACATCGGGAAACCGCCAAGAAGACATGGCACGCTCTGCCCAACAGTCTCGTTGTGCGATTTCATTCAGGTACTGCATCATAACCACTCCCTGGAAATGCTTTATGTAACTATGTTTTGCAGGCACATGTATACAATTGTTGGAAAATTACACATGCGCGAGGGCGAATACAGTAACTTGGGCCGGCAAGTCTTTTATTCTCATTATGACATGAGAGTTGCTCACGCTGTATCAAGAAGTTTGGCTGGACAAGTGACACAGATGAGCTAAGGTTCATACATTACCAGCAGAAATGCGAGGCGCTGCATGCTGCCCAGTGCCGAGAGGAAGCAGTTGGCTCGTTCCGGATTGCATGCAAAGAACTAGAGAAGCGATCAGAGACGAGGGAAATGGCTTCATGGTGAGTGATATTATTGTTCACGCGAGAAATATTTGTATCGAACAATGGGCTACATACAGAATTCTCCCGTCAGCGCGGGCATCCGACAGGCATTGATACTCCAGAGCGTCTCGGTCGCATTCAGAGATTTGTTGAGTACCTCATCCTGGGTTTTTTGTATGGCCCTTTGGCGAAGCGATGACTATTGTTCATTGGTCGCTGTACCTATTCCCACATCTTTTTTTCTTACTCCAGTTCGTTTGCTTGTCTTCTTACCCATAATTTCCTAGTTAAAGCATACACCATCGATTGTTCTACGATGTGCAAGACTTTTCATTTCTCATTGACCCTTGGCGAGCAAGTCGACGAACATGGGACATAACTAGTAATGATTCGGCGAATGATCCCTTAACACAATAAGACGGATGGGGAGAATAAGCTAGGTCATTCTATCACGGACGTGCGTATATTGTACGAAAATAAAGGTCACTGTACTAATTCCTGTTGTATATGACGCAACTCATTCCACGAGGGACGGACGACCGCAGCGATTCAGTGAGGAAGGCCCGCCTTTCTTGTGCTTGCGTATGTGCTCCGTATAAGCGCCCAGTATCGTTTGAATCATGTCTGTGTCGCTCATCGAATCCTTTGGGGATGGTGCTCCCGTCGAGCAGCAAGCGTCCCTCCCCCCCACTTGTATACCCCGATTCGCAACCAGTCTATCCGGGGTCGCGCCTCTTGGCCAACTCCCTCGATAGGGCTTAAGACTGGAAGCTGGTACCCTAAACGGCCTTGGAAGGGCGATGGTCGGGGTAGCGGTAGCCCCCTGACGAGAACTTTCGCAGGTTCGAAACCATGCCCATCCCATCCCCTCACCCGTTCTGTGCTCGTATTGCATGCAGCGTCCCCAGTGGCCTGCAGTCCGACCCCAATCCTCGGAGAGGGGTGCCGGACGGACGAGCAAACGGGCTCGGCAGCCCAAGTATCCCTCCTTCACACACAGACATAGGACTATGGCCTTCGGCCATAGTCCGTCCACTCAAAATGACGATTGTATGGGGCAGTTGCACAACGCTGTCAACCAATCGAGCATAGCACGGGCTACTGTAACCGGAAGTCCTGGGTGTCGAAGCAAACTATCTTTGTGCACAATGAGGAACCATCTTGAGATCGCGATCGAAGAAATTCGTACCATACGCTCCTTGTTCCTTGCGTTAAGTCAACAGTATTCATGGGAGAGTGTTCATAAGATAGACGCGGCATGTGACATTGAAGATACACTCGACGAGCTCGAAAGAGTCGCATGAATAGTCTCGAGCACGGGCTGTGGTACAAGAGAATCAAGCCTGTTGTCCAATGGGCATGAAAGAGAGCACGTTGAACTCGAGAGAACCCTCGACTTGACGGGACAGCCTCGCATCACCGTGCCAGGCTTCGAGGAGGTTTTGCTCGACAATCTCTGTAGGCTGGGGTGTGCGACAAGATTGCCTCGACAGCGCTAGGGGTTGAAGTACTTGGTGAAAATAAATATAAATAGTAATTTATATACGTAAGAATGCGGGCGATGATGCTGAAACGGCAACACTCATTCTGAACATCATTATATCGCCGCAGACACAGGAGTCAAGGCCATGCAGTCCTCACCGCGCTCACATACATGACGAGTACCGAAAGAGGGACAGTAATTTGCTCGTACATCGTATATGTGGTCTTGCTGAAGCCTGAGACGTGCCCCTGTCAGCAATGGGACGACGATCGTACTTGCGAACGCGAGGCGTCGGTCGTGCTAACTCGGGGTCAAAGTCGCAGTGCTGCATGTTTCATCAAGGCATTCTGTTCGCGTATCGGATCTCTGAAGCTGGCCAACTTTGAGACCCCAAGGGGTCGTCATAATGCCAGTTGCCTCAGAGTCTTGTTCAGCTGATTTAGAGCGACCGACAAAGTGGCACTACTGCGAGCCGAGATTGCGCTCTCACTGGCACGAACCAAGTGTCCGTCGTCACCGTTCACTATTCTGTTCACGCAGTCTTGACAGAGAAGGATTCCGAGAGGAAGAGGGACAAGGACGAGAAGAGGGGAAAAGGTGAGTCCCGGTGTCAAGCATTTGTGATCTAACATTGATTTCACAAGGGTTCTGGGAATTAAGAGAAGGATGCGAACAGAAAGGACTTGTTGCAGTTCAATTCGACGCTCGAGTAGACTGTCCGTCAGTCGTAGGGGGATACCATTGAGTTAAATTTCATTTAGTATTGCTTGAAAATTGTCCGAAAATCCGCAGACGAATACAGCTCGACTGCAAGTAAAAAGTTCAAACATTCAAGATTGGAAGTTTGTCTGTTGCACCATACAGGATTACCTCTAGATTCAAAACCACACACATCACATCTCAGTCCCTAGGAACTCGAACTCAGACAGATTTATCCTTCATAACGTAGATTTCCAGCGTTGTCTCTTTTTTTTTGTTGGTCATAGGCGTTTACCATTTGCATCGGGGGAACGGGTAGCGCAGGGCGGCAGGATCGAAGAGATTACACTGTATGATATACAGATGATTGGAGACGAAGGAAACGAGATGCGAAGTTGCGTAACCTCACCTCTGACAAGTGTGATAATATTGTACGTTTTTAACATCGCTCTCGTTCACTCAGTAACGACTCTTTCTAGATTGTCGTGTTCGGCTGCTACTTTTCGAGTGACCGATTACTTTCGCGAGCCAAACAAGAAATGCTGCGTGCCAGGGATCACCCTGAATACCCACTTCAGAGTACCTCGCCTGTGATACCCACGAAAATATTATCTCCTCGTTCTTTCAGGATGAAAAAACTGTGACACACCTGGGTTTTCTATATGAAGGCATCGAGTCCTACGTTCTACCTGCTACATGCCGTCCGGGTGGGTCTGCATTGGAGAACGCTTCTGCAAAGGTCAGACGAAGTGTTCTGTTCACGTCTTCCCTCAGAGAATCCTTGCACCCCCGTAGTATTCATGATACTACCTATGCTACTTTGTTGGACACACTAAGTCTAAAAGGCAAACAACACCCTCAGTGCAAAGGAACGAACGCGACGAGTGAGCTACGTTCAGGGTTTATCGAACAAAATGAAACCTCTTCGTCACGACTGGCAGCATCCACGGCGTAACATTGGACATTGAAGTTTTCTTGAAAGCGAAATTGGACATGTTCATCCTCAAGGCGAGCGAGCTTCGCCTTTCTGGGACCAAGTTCGCGGACATCGCCGACGACGCAAGAGCGCATGTGTCGTCGAGCCTTACACCGAGGATTAATTCATCCGTTGATCTCGCGAACCTCGTTCGCGTAGCGCCCCCACCGAAACGTACGCAGAGGTAGCCCGGTGACGTCACGGTCAGGAGCTAGAGCACTTCAATCCGCTCCTGTTCATGTCCTCGACTTTCACGCTTGTCTGTACCACCTAGGGGACGCCGCTGTGTCTGTCTTTCATGCCAAATAACGATGCGATGGACCGGCTTGAAAGAGGTCGGAAACGAGTACGGACCAGTACTTGATTCAACATCGCATGGTGGCATGGATGTTTGTTTTCACGTTGTAAAACCGCTCGGACGTCGACCTGTTTTTGTGCATCTTTCATTTTGATCCTTCCGACTATATGTCGTGTTCTTTTCTGCAATCTATTGACACGAGCGCAGGCGTGGTACCACCCAGAAGGACCGATGACGACGCGCTCCTCTTTCGGCACAGACAAGATGTATTGTTGGTGTTCCTGTTTGGATACGGCACTCTCGGGACGAATCCGATCCAGTTTCCGCTCCCAGAGGGCCGGGACGTTGATCCTGCATTTGTGAAGGTGTTCTGACGACGACTTGTCATATGTTGCACAACCGAGCACGAGAATGTGGTTTGAATTGTTGACTTGCAAGAGGTTGTGAAGACATTGTAAACTTCATCGATCGATTGGATAAGTATAAATACACGTGGCGTGAGCATGAATGACAATTAAGATGCTTGAAGCTTGAGGATGCCTGTATCGTCCATTTCCGTATTGTCATCACGCTGAACGTCAAGGATGGCATTTCTAATGAACTCGCGACGACGCAACCGTAGCCGCGAAAGTAATGGAGACAGAATTACGAGGGTAACGCAACGGCGCGTCAACTCCAATGTTGTCGTTGGGGCAATGGATTTGACATACCAGTAGTGATAATGCCGGTTCTTCTTAGCATGCTCGACCTGGAAATGTAAAGCTTGGGCGATGCACATAGATACGTAAATACGGACCTGTATCTCTAGAGAGTGCCACTCAGGGGTGATATGTTGACACTGACAGAGCATTCCGAGTCGAGACTCAGAACACGGCATACTCGCTTATCTTTTTTTCGACAAACAATCCGCCTAGCCATCCGTCATCGTGATGGTTATGCCTTTCTGACTCATCTCAGAACGATTCGGCCCTTTTTGGCGTATGATTTGACGTGGATCGTTCTCCCTTCCATTATAGGAGCGAAATTTGCACCGCTTTCGTGCACAGTCAGATCTAGACCATTATGGCAGCAAGGGATTAGATGAAGGGGAAACGGAGATGAACGCAAACCAGTGCAAGCGTTGACAAGGAACATGTATATAGCGCGTACCTCAAGTAAACGCCTACGCTCCCTTCTTTCCATTATACCACCACCTATCCAAGAATGTCTCACCCGCAGTTGACGAAAAATCAGGGTAACGGCGAGTACCTGAGCGAAGAGCACGAAGAAAAGCTGACGAGGACCTAGATTCGAATGAAATCAGTGCAACTCACCAAAAAGAAGTGAAACTTGTCGAAATCGACACTATAAGAACCATATATTCGCTCGTTTTCCTCGTCGAAGGGAAGTGTTTTGCGAGCGGTGGTGACGATGGAAAAATTCGATATTGGAGTGTGGAAGACGGAAAGGAAGTGGGAGAGCCAATAGATGCGGGAAGTGAGGTCGCGGACATCGCGGTCTCACCAGACGGACAATGGCTCGTGTGCGGGACTGGGAGTGGATCAGTCCAGGTGTGGCGGGCAAATAGCCGCACGAAAGTGACCGAGTTCAAAGCACACAGCAACTGGGTGTATGCAGTGGACATATCTCCGGATGGGACACGGATTGCCAGTGGATCATTGGATAGAACTGCCCGCGTCATGTCGCTCCTTACTGGCGAGAAAATATTCGAATGGCACCACCAGGAATGCGTGGCCGGAGTCAAATTCTCTCCGGATGGTCTTCGCATCGCCACCGCATCGTTGAACACAAATATCCGCATCTATGACAGCCAAAACGGTGATTATCTCGTCGTCAGGCCTATCCGAGTTGGCTCCACTGAAAACAATCCGCTCGCCTGGGATAACACCAGCAGTAAACTGTTCGTCTCGTCAAAGGAGGGAACTATCTACTGCCTTAACGCCGCCTCCGGAAAAACCGTCACGTCATGGAATGTCCCAGGGAGATATGGGCGAATAGTGCTCGCAAAGAACAACAAATTTATTGCAGTAGCCGAAAAGTCCGCCATCTCGTTCTGGGATACTGTTACACACCAGCAGATTGGGACCATCATCCGAAACAAGGACGACATCAGGTGTATGGCCATACCGGACAACTACGACTTTGTGATGGGCGGGCGGGGCGGAATCACAATCCGCAATCTACAAGACATCCTTCCCACTCATTATCTTGATACCGTGCGTGATAAACTCATCCCTATGAATTCCTTCATGACAAATCATCTCTTTGGCTGCTACAGATGTCGCACAAACCCAACACTCCCCACATGCCAAATGTAAGTCTGTTTCAACTGAGTTGACACCCGCTCTAATTTCATCTCTATTTCTTGTAGCTCGTCCATACTAGCCCCGCAGTGCTCAAACCATGGAAGGAGGACAAGCTACTCGAGGTGATCCACCTGCTGTCGCAAGAAATCAAACAGTCCGACAAAAGACAACACTTGTATGCTAGCCGTGCCCTCCTCCGAGCACGTCTTCACCAGTGGGACCCAGCCATCCGAGATGCTCAGAAGGTGGTCGTCCTTTCGTTTTCGTCCGCTCACTCACATTGATCGCGTATAAAGTCGATCGGTCTCAAGCCCACCATACTGGCTTATGTCGCATACAGTATCGCATTATTTGGAAAAGGAGATGCAGAGCGTGCCAGAGAAGAGTTCAATTCGCTCTTTTATCATTGCAACGTGTTTGATATAGACATGTGCTTCATGTCTCTCGTCAAGGTCCGTTTCTGACTTATACTGTGGCTTATGTGTCAGTGACCATCCGATAGGCGATTGTGATCTTTACATCGGGAAACCACCAAGAAGGCATGGCGCGTGTCACCGATATAATTACGCTCTGCCCAGCAGTGTCGTCGTGCTACATGGTAAAGGTACAGCATTATGAGAACTACTTTGTAGGATGGGTCTAACAATTTGTTACAGGCACACATGTATTCAATTGTTTTAAAAATGCACATACGGAGGCGTAAGTATGATGTGGTACTCAAACTGTTCGACGGTCAGATACTTCCCTGGTTTCCTCCTGATCCGCAATTAGAGACCATTTCATTGGCAAGTCACATTATTTTGTCATGACGTCTGGGCTGCTCACACTGTATCAAGATGTTTGGCTGGACGAGTGACGCAGATGAACTGAGGTTCATACATTACCAGCAAAGATGCGAGGCCCTGCATGCTGTTCAGCGCCGAGAGGAAGCGGTCGGCTTGTTCCGGATCGCATCCAAAGAACTAGAAAAACATTCAGAGACGAGAGAAGAAGTCAAGAAATGGCTTCACGGTGAGTGATTATGTTCACGCCAGAAATATTTTCTGTATCGAACCATGATCTACGTACAGAATTTTCCCTTCAGTGCGGGATTTCGACAGGTATCGATACTCCAAAGCGTCTCGGTCGCATTCAGAGATTCATTGAGTACCTCCGACCGTAATCCTGGGTTTCACGCATAGCTCTTTGGCGAAGCGATGGGTTTAGTCCGAGCCTCTTCTACTCGTGCACCTAATGTTTTTTTCTTACTCCAATATACTTGCTCGTCTTCTCACCCATGAATGACTAGTCATGCCATTAATTGTTCTATGATATCGAAGATTGTTCATTTCTCACCGACCCCCGGCGAGGAAGTTGATGAACGAGCAACGATGCGACAAATGATCCGTTAACGCAGCATGACGAATGTGAAGAATAAACTAGGACATTTTTATCACGGACGTATGCGTAGGATATACGAAAATAGAGATCGCAGCACCCAATTTTTGTCGTGCCATATTCTCGATTTAGATGATGTAATAACTCGTACCCCGCGCGACGGACGACCACAGCGATGACCATTCAGCGAGGAAGGCGGCAAGCATCGTTTGAATCATGTCAAAATGAGGATTCATCAGCCTCAGACATCCTTGGCAAATGACCATGACGGCTCGGACAGTCCCTTATCCGGTCCGCACAACGCTGACGAGCAATCGAGGACGACGCATAGCACGCCACTATTGCAACGTGAGATCTTGGTTGTCAAAACATCACTGAGGGAGGATCTTATGATCATGATCTTTCGACTCCCGTGACCGAAGAGATGCTTACTGACCCCATTCACACAGTTCGGTTCCCCGGGCTGCCATCCGTTGGATTTCATCTACTGTCAGCGCTCCGACACATTCAAAATATGGTCTACCTAAGCCCTGAATTCTTTCAGCCACGCCTGCACAAACTCGACCATCTCGTGGTGAATCTGCTGAATCTCCAGTGGCTCGTCGTCGATGTTGTGGAGACCATATTCATCGTAGTGATGAACACCATCTGACATCATTTTAGCACATGCCAACAAAGGCCTAAACGTGAACACGGACTGGGGATGATTTTGAATGGCCGAAGTATCGAATCTTGCCTGTCCTTCGCATACTCGCTGTGCGGAGTACAAGGTCTCCATGGATCAACTATGACATATGAGCAACAGCGGCAAGCTAATAACCGGTAGTATATACCTTCACCATCTATGATGGCCAGTCTATCTGCAGCAATTGCAAAGTCCCCAAGAGAATTCACGGCGGTGATGTTTGGCGTCTCCGGAACTATGAAGTGCGTTCCAGGAGGAAACGCCTAGAGCAGTTGAGACATTGGTTTGTTGGCCAAGAATACTGTATACAGAATGGGACAAACACTTACTTGGCGGCATATCTTTGTGGCGTAATCTAGTGTCAACAACTTGGATACTATTCGAGGGTGGGCCGGGTCAGGCGGAGTAGCCTGCCATAATGGTTAGCATCCTGCTTGGTATGTCAACAGAAGACGCACAGAGAAGTAGCCCCACTCGGTACAGACTTGGAATTGCCACAGGCGCCATTCCTCAGAGAGAGAGACATCGGTATAGATGGTATCATTGTACGTCCCAAAACACTAGATTACACAAGGTCAAGTCATTCCGTCAACGAGGAACAAAGGGATCAAATCTGACCTCTTCTACGGTCGACCATTCAGTGCAGGGCTTCACGTAGACCTAAGGAGTTGAATGTCCGTTTCGTGCCTTCAGAACGAAGAAATACAACCATCCTCACCTCCCTAACCCACCAGGCATAGTTCAAGACAGAAAAATCGATCTTAAGATCGCCCCATACAGTCACGAGACGATCTTCATGCCCGATTGGCAAGGTAGCAACATGGTTGGTACCACTGAATGGCTTGCCCAGCCTTTCACAAAATTCGTCAAACTTGGTGCTGCCGACAGTTGGATCCCAAACTTTTCCTTGCCAATAACTCAGCGGAATCTTTCGTTGATAAGCATGTCAGTTCCTAGTCGTTAAGAATTAGCCAACCTCAAGAACGGAAGCAAAATCATCGTTCTGCAGCTCTTCCAGTCCAAACAATGCTTTGATGATATGATTCAAGTATGGAAGTTGGAGGAGAGTATCAATAGTCGTGATTGTGTTCTCGATGTGGGCGGAACATGTAGGATCAGCAGATTTTCGAATAACTTCGTAATACTCCCAGTTAGACAGGGCAGCATGCGTCACGCCTAGATGATAGTAAGTGCCTGAAACGACTCATACCACAACCAACACCTACCACTGGAAGCAATTGCTCCAAAGACAAGCTCTGGATACAATACCTTCATATGGGCCGCCCGAGCACCCGCGTAGGAACCCTTTGGGAAGTCAGCTTCCCAGGAAAGACAAGATAGGTGAGCACATACACCATAGTAAATCCAAGGGGTGTTGGGTGATGTCAAGTCTTCTTCTATGCCCTCAAATCTGACCTGCCTCATAAAATTTGCAGAGTCTGCAACGGCCTGGTCATTGTTTAACCATCTAACAGGCGTGTCTATATTCAAACATAATACAGCTTTGTCGAACAACTCACCTCAAGTTATCCGTGCTGAAGTCGGGAACAGGGATAGACGTTCCTGTTGTACGTTAGAAAACAGAGCGCTAGCCACAAGGTGGACCATACGTACCATAGTAGCGGTGTTCGAGGACAACACCGACCCCACCGGCCGCGTTCGTCAAAATCTCCACAATCCCAGTATCCAAGAATGGAAGCCTGTCCTCTCCGCTTGTCTCGCCACCATCTAAGATTATGACTGGTCCACCTGAACCGGGTATGTAGTGCCGGGTATTTATCCAGTAGCGCTGCTTGAACGTTCCTTGTGACGGGTCAGCATGGTCAATAGGCTGCTCGAAGAACTGTTCCGTGAATTCGGGGTAATTATCGGGCTCGCGCTGGGTATGAGAGGGTAATCCGGCTGTCGAGTCCTGGAGGATGAGAGGCACCACAGCGGAACGAACAGCCCTCAAGCCTCGCGCTTCTAGTTTCCAAAGATTGACGCGCTGAGGACCGGTTGGTGCGCGCGTGTTATAGGATATCGCTGCATTTGCGAGCGCCGCAAGGGTGAGGCAGACAAAGGACGCGGTCAACCTCATCATGCCTTTCTGGTGAAACTTGGCGCTTTCGCTGGCCGCCGCCCGTTGTCAAGGTCACACGCACATTCAGCTGCTTACAGTACATCAAGGCACCCCACTTGGCCGATTACCAAGGCTCATTCTTCTACGAATATCGACCACCCAGGAGGGCTTTTGTGCTGAGCAAGGCTGGCGCCGGAACACCAATACCCGTCATCCATGACCTAATTGCCGATGCAGTCGCTACACACGCCGTTGCCATCCAAGGGAACTTCTACTCAGATCTGTGCACTTGTTGAAGGTTATGAGCCAGACTCACCTCATGTCCAGGATAGGGTGAGTAAGATTCCACACACACCGTGTAACTCCTCGGGTTCGATCGAACCGAGCCCAAGTTGGTGTGACAACGAGACCCGGCATAAATAAACATGCCCTCGCCCTACAAAGGTCGCTTGTGGCACGGATTCACCCTAGACCTACTGTCATCTCCATCTCATTTACAATGCCTTACACCTCGTTCGCAGTCATCGGAGCCGGTCCCACTATCGGTGGTCGCATCGTGCAGGCAAGTCGTATATCCTATCGTCCCAGACAGGTCTTCTGATATCTACGATAGGCGTTGGTTAACCTCAAAGTCCACTCTGTCGTAGCGGTTCTCCGTCCCGAGAGCACTTCGGATAACAGCGAGCTTATCAAGGGTGCCAAAATCGCCAAGGTAGACTACACGAACAAGGACGCGATCGCACCCGTCTTCAAGGAACACAATGTGGAAGTCGTCATCTCTACATTGGCCTACGGTGCACTCCAGGCACAGTGGCCTATCGCCGATGCGGCCAAGGAGGCCGGGGTCAAGTTGTTCGTCCCCTCGGAGTATGGGATGCCGACCGAGGGTGGAAAGGACGGACACATCGTGAAGAAATCTGAGTTTGCTGGTGAGTGGCCTGGGCAAGACGCTCGCATCTCAGTAATGATACTGACACGACTCTCTTACCAGAATACCTCCAGTCCCAGGGAATCCCTGTCATGCGCGTCTACGTGCGTATCCTGGCATTTATATTCTTCGCGCACCAGAAGGACTCATACAACATCTTTGATTAGAACGGTGTCTTCATGGAGTTCCTCCCGTGGCTGACGGGCGTCGAACTGGGCAAGTTCCATCTCAAGGGTCGTGAAGGTGATCACACCTGTGACTCTTCCTTCACGTCCTTGGACGACGTTTCGGGCAAGTCCGCGTTGAATCCATGTGACTGACCCACGAAATTGATGCCTTGCAGGATTCACCGCTTATGTGCTCACCACACTGCCTTCCGAGGACCTCCAGAACAAGACCTTCCGCATTGAAGGTCAAAGAAGGTCGCTGGTTTCCATTGGTGATGCCTTCGCGGAGCGCAACATTCCGATCACATACGTCGAGGAGCTTCCAGAGGGCTTTACAAAGCAAACATTCTTGCAGACCAAGTTCAACGAGGGGCGGCTCAGCTCGGGCTGGGACAACTACATCGACAAGGATGTCCCGGAAAACTCGAACACCGGCAATAAGTACTGGCCTGGGCACCACTGGAAGACAGTGGAAGAAGTGATTGATAAATTGTAATCGACTACGAAGCTTAATTCATGCCTGCATTTTCCCCTCCATCATCTGTATACCGATTACTTACAATATATTAACTACTAGAAATACAATGTCCGGGTTAGAAAAGCTGAATATATATTCTTCACCTTCGTGTTAAAGTATGACATGCCGTCATCTACGTATACAACGATAGCCACTTGTCACTCTTGTTCAGTACCATCCCGCCCGATTGCTCCAAACATTGATCTTGCAAGTAAGAAGGAATCTGCAACTCTTGCACTTTGCTCGGCAAGCTAGCAAATTGCATCAAAAGTTCAGTAGCCATGTGCCACCCAATGTGGCAATGAAACGCCCAAACTCCCGGATTGTCGGCGATAAACGGGATGAGAATCCAATTAAAGCCAGGGACCATCAGCATATCCCGACAGATATCTTGGATCCGTCGACACTAGTGCTACTGAGATACTGTGTGAGCAATCCCGAAGACATGTCATGATACCAGTCTGCAATGAATGGTCCGTGAGTAACTTTCACCACGTTATTAGACGAGTATCCAAACAACCAACCTGACAGTATGACGAGAACATTACGATCATATGACCCATATATAAGCTCGTTTGATAATTAGGCGAGGCTTGCGCGTGCCACTAATATGTTCCGTATTGGTTGGGATTATTGTAAAGCGAGAGGCACTAGGGGATTATATATATATATTGAGTCGAAACATGCACATCCCACCAATATGTTCCATATTGGTTGGGATTGATTGTAAAGCGATAAGCTGAAAATAGCACCCATGAACAAAGACATTTGCGAAGAGCATGCAAAAACGAGCTTACTGAAATTCTTGCCTGGTGGAATGGGACATTGGGTAATACCATTGGTCCCGTCCATGTAGTTGGTCCCATTCTGTAACGGGCCGTGCAAGTGAATAGTAGTACCATTGGACGTCTTATTGAAGACGTTCACGACGAGCTCGTCACCACTGTTAACCTCGATCGACGGTCCAGGAAACTGACCTATACAAGCAATCAGCGACATCAACATCCCACCATTCCTCATATCACTAACAACTCACCATTGACGACAAGCATTGTTCGTTCGAAACCATCGGGCGTACCGTTCATTTCTTCAACAACCCATTCATAATATCTAGTATTCAGGGTGTTCGTAGCGTTAAAGGTAGGGTCAAGAAGGAAGGTCGAGTTGGTGATGACATGGCCTGCACTGCTTTTTTTGAATCCCAATCCAAGCCCGAGCCCGAGCCCGAGCGCCAGAGCAATGGCGACGATGCTGATGACAATTCCGCCCAAGACATAAGCCTTCCGATGACCTGCAGATAAGAAAATGGGCATTGTCAGTGAGCTGGTAGTATCAAGTAGTACTTACTTTGCGCAGCTAGTCCTTGTTTGGCGACAACGCACTTCGAAGAACGCACAAAGCATAGATTTTGTATTTGACTTGTCATTTTTTATCTTCTCCTGGGCGGGAGATGTTGGATATCAGACACTGCTTTCTCTTCTGGCACACAAAGATATGAAGTTGATTTTTAAGACGCGCCAACGGCGACTCAGGAGAGGCACTGCAAGAAAATTGATCGCCCACAGGTCATCGGGGACATATCCAGGACGTACCTGAGTTGAGCCGATGGTGTTGGCAGGCAGAAACGAGCGTCACGTGTGCTGATAGAGACCTGGAAAGACGCCATACACGAAGGTGTAGCATTCGAATCCTCCTTTGAGGCAGAGTGGAAAAAGGCGGGGACGGCGGACGGCTGAGTCTGTCAAGGTATCCGCACTTGTACTACAAGTGCGGGTACCTGTACAGCCCCGTTGAAACTTTAGTAGTGGAACAAACCATGTCACTCCAGACTCATAGTGTAAAAAAACGGTACCTTGGCTGCTTCGCAAACAGGTTCAGTACCAAGCTTCAAAGTTTCACGGTCGGCAGCAACGTCGACATCATGAGATGTCGTTGGGCGTTCAACTTTGCTTTCATGTAGGACGTGTTGCGAATGAAGTGCATCCTCCCTGTTTTGGAGTAGGACTAGTAGGACTACGGTCCTCGAACAGCTGTCACAGCGCCCAACGCTGCACGGCTTCAACGTTACATAAATTCAGCGTGCCCTCTTTCACGCCCATCGATCTCAAGTCGAACAATCTTAAGACTCTTGGTAGTACCACAGCCCACAGTGCTTGAAGCACTTCATGTGACTTTTTTGAACTCCCATGATGCATCTTCAATGTAACTTTCTGAGCCTATCTTGCGATCGCTCTCCCATGAGTGCCGGTGACCTGAGCGGAGAACAAGGAGTATATGGCGCGACTTTCGTTCATCACGATCGTAAGATGGTCCCTCACTGGCACCGATGTTTCGACGTTCAAGACCTCACGTTACAATAGTAGCGGCCCGGGCGTGCTATGCTTTAATCCTCGATCGCTCCTCAGCGTTGTGAAGATCGGATAGTGGACTACTCGATAGTCAATTGCCATCTGAGGCTGACGCAACACAATCCTCATTTTGACATGATTCAAACGATACTTGCCACCTTCCTTGCTGAATATTTGTATCGCTGCGGTCGTCCGTCCCGCAGGGCACGAGTTACATCATCTGAATCAAGAGGAATTGGGTGCTGTGATCGATTATTTTCGTACATCCTATGCACGCGTCCGTGATAAAATGTCCCAGCTTACTTTTCACATTCGTCTTTCCATGCGTTTATGGATCACTCGTCGCATCGTTGCTCGTTCGTCAACGTTTCGACTTCCTTGCTGGGGATCAGTGAGAAATGAACAGTCTTGGACAGTGAAGAACAATTAGTGGCATACGCATTCATTGGTAGTTTATGGGCGAGAAGACGAGCCAGCGTATCGGAGAAAGAGAAAGAAATAGGTACACGAGTAAAAGAGACTCGGACAAAAGCAATCGATGAACAGTGTGATCGCTTCGCCAAAGGGCTATGCGAGAAACTCAAAATTACGATCGGAGGTACTTGATGAACCTTTGAATGCGGCCGAGACGCTTTAGAGGAGAAACAGTCTCAATGCCTGTCGAAAGCCCGCATTGACGGGAGAATTCTGCACACAAACATTGGTTCGATACAAACATTTTAGCGTCAACAATAACATCATTCACCTTCAAGCCATTTCTTGACTTCTTCCCTCGTCTCTGATCGCTTCTCTAGTTCTTTGGATGCAATCCGAAACAACCCAACTGCCTCCTCTCGGCGCTGGACAGCATGCAGCGCTTCGCATTTATGCTGGTAATGTATGAACCTCAGTTCATCTGTGTCGCTTGTCCAGCCAAACATCTTAATACAGCGTGAGCAACTCTCGCGTCATGACAAGAAAATGAGACTTGCCAGAGAAATGGTTTCGACCCGCAGATCAGGAAGAAAGAAAGGAATTTGCATTTCACCGCCCAGCTCATTGAAAAGTTTGAGTGCCAAGTCGTATTCGCCCTTGCCCATGTGCGATTTTCCAACAATGGTGTACATATGTGCCTGTAAAATATCGTCAAAGCATTCCCAGGGAGCGATTATGGTGCAGTACCTGAATGAAATTGCACGGCGACACAGCTGGGCAGAGCGTGATTATATCGGTGACACGCGCCATGCCTTCTTCGCGGTCTCCCGATGTAAATATCACAATTGCCTATCAGATGGTCACGGACAGATAGGCAATAGTAAGTCAGAAACGAACTTTAACGAGAGACATGAAGCACATATCTATATCAAATACGTCACAATAATAAAAGAGCATATTGAACTCTTCTTTCGCACGCTCTGTATCTCCTTTGCCGAATAATGCGATGCTGTATGCGACATAAGCCAGTATGGTGGGCTTGAGACCGATCGACTATATATGCGATTAATGTGAATGAGCGGACGAGAACGAAAGGACAACCACCTTCTGAGCGTCTCGGATGGCAGGGTCCCATCGGTGAAGACGTGCTCGGAGGAGGGCACGGCTAGCATACAAGTGTTGTCTTTTGTCGGACTGTTTGATTTCTTGAGACAGCAGTTGGATCGCCTCGAGTAGCTTGTCCTCCTTCCATGGTCTGAATACTGCGGGGCTAACATCGACGAGCTACGAGAGAAAAAGACGGGGTTACAACAAGTCCGATCCTGTTGACAGAGACTTACATTTGACATGAGCGGAGTGATGTGTTTGTGCGACATCTGTAGCAGCCAAAGAGATGATTTATCATGAAGGAATTCATAGAGGTGAATTTATCACGTACGGTATCAAGATAATGAGTGGGAATAATGTCTCGTAGATTGCGGATTGTGATTCCGCCTCGCCCGCCCATCACAAAGTCGTAGTTGTCTGCCATGGCCATGCACTGGATGTTGTCCTTGTTTCGGATGCTCCCAATCTCCTGGTGCGTAACAGTATCCCAGAACGAGACGACATCCCCTTGAGCTGCTGCAATAAATTTATTGTCCTCCGCAAGTGCTATGCGGCCAAATTCTCCTTCATGAGCTTTCCAGGACGCGATGGTTTCCCCAGAGGCGATGTCAAGGCAGTAGACATATCCATCCTTCGACGAGACAAATAGTTTACTGCTGGTGTTATCCCAGGCGATCGAATTGTTTTCAATGGAGCCAACTCGAATAGGTGTGTCGACGAGCAAATCGCTGTCGTAGATGCGGATGTTTGTCTCTGTGACTGTGGCGATGCGAAGACCATCTGGAGAGAATTTGACTCCGACCACCCGGTCCCCGTGTTCCCATTCGAATATTTTCTCGCCAGTAAGGAGCGACCAGATGCGGGCAGTTTTGTCGCTGGATCCGCTGGCAATTTTCGTCCCGTCCGGAGAGAAGTCCACTGCATACACCCAATCACTGCCAGTGTGTGATTTGAACTCGGTCACTTTCGTGCGGCTGTTTGCCCGCCACACCTGGACTGATCCATTTCTAGTCCCGTTCACGAGCCATTGTCCGTCTTGCGAGACTACAATGTCGTCAACCCCACTTCCCACATCCATTGACTTTCCCACATCCATTCCGTCTTCTACATTCCAATACCGAATCTTGCCATCGTCATCACCGCTCGCAAAATACTTCCCTCCGACGAGGAAAGCAAGCGAATATATGATGACACTCGGAATGTCGATTTCAACAAGTTTTACTTCTTTTTGGTGAGTCGCTCCAGTGGTTTCATTCGAATCTGGGTCCTCGTCAGCTTTTCTTCATGCTTTCGCTCAGGTACTCGCCGTCGCCTTGATTTTTCGTCAACTGCGAGTGAGACATTCTTGGATAGGTGGTGGTATGATGGAAAGAAAGGCGCGTAGGCGTTTACTTAAGGTACGCCATAGTCTCGTGGTATACACGTGTTCCTTATCGATCCATGCACTGGTTTACGTTCATCTCCATTTCCCCTTCGCCCAATCCCCTGACGTCATGGTGGTCTAGATTTGATTGTGCGCTAAGCCGGCGCAAATTCACTAGAAGAGTGAATTGTCCACATCGAATCACATGTGTAAAACCAAAAGGAAAAGGCCAAATCATTCTGAGGAGATGTCAAAAAGGTGTAACCATAATGATATATGCATTTCGCAGAAACAGATGACCAGGTAAATCGTTTGTCGAAAAAAAGACAAGCAAGTCACCTTTCCAAACAATTACAACAATCGAACTAAACTAATTTCGGTTCTTGTCCTGTCATGCTCTGACTCTGGAATGCTTTGTACAGCGTCGACATGTCCATTGCTACAGATATGCGACGAGTACTGGCGCAACTCCCTCATCCACAACAACGAAGGAGGCCGGCATCAAGTTGTTCGTTCCCTTGGAATATGGAATGCCGACGGAGAGTGGAAAGGACAGACACATCGTGAAGATATCCGAGTTTGCTGGTGAGTAGCCCGGGGGAGATACTCACATCTTGGTAATAATACTGACACGACTCTCCTACCAGAATACCTCCAGTCCCAAGAAATCCCTGTCATGCGCGTCTACGTGCGTATTCTGGCGTCCATATTATTCGCGCATCAGAAGGATTCATACAACATCTTTGATTAGAACGGTGTCTTCACGGAATTCTTTTCATGGCTGACGGGCGTCGAACTGGGCAAGTTCCATCTCAAGGGTCGTAAAGGTGATCACACGTGTGACTCTTCCTTCACGACGTTTCGGGCAAGTCCCCGCTGAATCCATGTGAGTGATTCACGATGCCTTGCAGGATTTGTCACTCATGTGCTCACCATACTCCCTTTCGAGGACCTCCAGAACAAGACCTTCCATATTGAAGGTCGCTGGTTTCTATTGGTGATGTCTTCGCGAAACGCAACGTTCCGACCGCCTACGTCGAGGAGCTTCCAGAGGGCTTTATAAAGCAGATTTTCTTGCAGACCAAGTTCAAGGAGGGGCAGCTCGGCTCGGGATGGGATAACTACATTGACAAGGATGTTCCGGAAGATTCGAACGGCGGCAACAAGTACTGGTCTGGACACCACTGGAAGACAGTCGAAGAAGTGATTAGCAAACTCTAATGGACTACGAAGCTTGATTCATGCCCTAGAGGGAGACTCCATCGTCTATATACCGATTGTTTTCGATGTACTAACTGCTAGAAATTACTATGTCCGGATTAGAAAAGTTGAATATATATTCATCACCTTCGTGTTAAAGTATGAGATTGACGCACGACATCATCTACATATCCAATGATAACCACTTGCTACTTCTCTTGTTCAGTATCATCCCGCCCGATTGCTCCAAACATTGATCTTGCAGGTAAGAAGGAATCTGCAACTCTTGCACTCTGCTCGGCAAGCTAGCAAATTGCATCAAAAGTCCAGCAGCCATGTGCCACCCAATGTGGCAATGAAACGCCCATACTCCCGGATTGTCGGCCACAAACCGGATGAGAATCCAACCAAAGCCAGGGACCGTCAGCGTATCCCGACGGGGGGGATTGGTGACAGAGATGGAGGAGGTACCCGGCTGGTAAAATCCATCACCCTCACCGAGTATATAAAAGACATGGCCGTGAAGATGGAAGCTATATCATGACATCCATGTCAGACAGTGGAAGGCAACATCCAAGTTAGGGCTCACGGGTGACTCGAGTCGTCGTAATTGTTGATAACGAGGTCGATAACGGAAATCTCGTCATTAACGACCACGAGTTGCGACGAGTTATCAAAATTGGTCTGTGCCCCACTCTGATAGAACTGAACAAGCGTCGGGTTTGTGGTCTGCGCCTGCCAACTGGTGTTGTTGATAAATGCGAGGACTTGCGCTCCTCCCGATGGAACAGTTTGTTGGAAAGACATCGAGACGACAACAG
>JBBPMF010000653.1:8830-20116 GCA_038090175.1 Austroboletus eburneus | reverse complement strand
TGTTCGCAGCTGCAACATCCGTCGTCGTGGCTAGCCAGCTTAAAGTCACGAGCAGCGACTTTCACTGGCTAGCCAAGCCGTTGGCTGGCCGCGGCAACAGTAGCGATGACCTTGAAAAAAAAGTTGGTTGCAAAAAAAAAATGAGGTGGTCCTGAAAAAAACGCGATATGGGCATTAAAAAAAATTGAGATGGTCGAGAAAAACGCGGTGGGACATGAAAAAAATGCGGGCATCCTTACATAACGCGATGGGCCCCGAAAACCGCGGTGGATTAAATGTGCAGATATCACGCCATAGTTATGGGACCTTAATAGGTGAGCCAGCATGCTTACACTTATCGCCTAGGCGGCATCACGAAAATGTGATATTTATTGGCAATGGATTATCGGGTAATATAATGGCTGTGCAATGCCCGATAATCCATTGCCAATAAATACAATGGCATATCATGCTTCTCCAATTATTGTGATGCCACTATTACCGTTCTGATGGAAATTTTACGCGGTAGTCATCAGACTAGCTCTTGTTACACAACAGTTTAATTCAAGTAAAATTCTGACAGAAACTGACACCGGTGTCCTTCCGACTCCTACGAATCTACGATGTTCTTCTACACTACGATAGGTCGAGATTACCTCAATGTCCTATTAGTGTTACATATATGGCAGTGTCGGTGAGGACATTGGGACCCACTGGATTACCGGGCACGAAAATTTCCAAACTTTGATGGGCAATTGTAGGACAATGGCAGAGCATTATTGATATGTAGCTTTGCAGCCTTTGCTTTCCTAATCATGGGAGTTTAGCACAGCCCCTTTTCTCCATAAAACGTTGTGTGCGCATTTTGCTCTGTTCGAGCGTGTGCAGTTTATGACGATTACGCCTGCGTACGATGAGTAATGACATTCTCAACTTCGTAATATGTTAAGACAGCAACTCTCTCTTCCAAAGGTCTGACGAGAATTCCATGGTTTCTCCTAGCCTCCTAGACCAGTCACTAAACAGAGTTCTCCTGCACACTACGCACGTGAAAGTGGGAGAGGTCGAACCTGTCTGTTCCGATGGCGGAGCAGTACAGTAGAATATCTCATAATACATAGTGTCGGTGAGTGCTCTCAGCCATGCATGGCGAATGTGACTTGGCATCTTACTAATCACTGTTGTCGCCGACGAATTTTCTTCTTCTCGCTAACCGCTCTCTGTGACGGACATTCCCCCGTCATGTCTACTGACTTGGAACAGAAATTGATCAAGGGCACCTGCTTGCAAGAGTGGAAGGGAGTAAGTAGACTTACAAACGTGAGTCATTCACAGACCTGTCACGGTTCCACTTGGTCGTACAGCCGGCAGGAGACCAATGTCGGTAAATCGAGCTTGGTGTTATAGCGAGGACAGTGCTATCGCCATTGTCTGGAACGATAGAGAGATGATCCCTCTTGAAAGCCTCGATACACCCTCCCGTGCTCTTGGCACGTACATTTTTGGACGAACGTCTTTCGCAAGGCCAGCAGACCACGCTACGTCGATGCCAATTGACCGTAGCGGGCTTTGCTGCGAAGTCGGCGCTGATCTTATGTCTTTGTCAACCCCGGTGAGCCCATGCCTTATCAGATTGTATAAAATACGATATATCTTCTGATGCGCGTTCCCCACAGACCTAGCACCAGTATCCTGTGACTTTATTTGCTCCAACGTTGACATCACACTGGCGCTCTGCCTTGGTACCACCTCGGACTACCAACTTGAAGATTGAGTTTGTTTTGCGCTCCAGGACGCTTCGCCTGGCTTGTTACCCTACCTTTGATTACTCTTGGTTGGCTCGTTTTTATATTCTAGGGAATAATAGAGAATCTTGCCTATATGTAGACTCTGCTGCCAATGATAACTTTCTGACATCGTAACATCAATTGCGGGCGCTAGAGAAATTATATGACATGCGTCGTGGGGGCTGGTTCCGCGCTGGCATAAATAATGATACGAGCGAGCGTGATGTGGAATTCCTAATTTCAGCCCGTAAGTAGTGCTACCCTGAGTATGCGCACAGCATTGCTATACATACATACCAACGACAATGACTAACATCCACGACGTCGGTAGTGGCGATTCAAGATGCACGGGTTGTGTCTGACATTGCCCCTACTGGTAGCTTTATTGCCATCGGGTGGTGAGGTGGGTTGTTGTGTCGACATTCCTTTCGGGCCCTCTCTGTGTCGCTTCTGCGGTGATGGGTAACCAGCGTGGCGTTACTCTTGCGTCTGTGGTGGCTGAAGTGTTGACTCCTGGGGGAACTTCTCCAGCCTCTCGGGACGGTGTTGGTTACTACTACGGCACATACATATGCCAGGTCACGCGCCGACCTCGCCGAGGCCCGACAGCACGTATAAGTCTCAGTCCATTTTGTCAGCCCAGTTGGGTCAAGGTCACCGCGCGTTTCAGCTCGTGACACTGTCTTGTGGAGTCGTCACAGGTTGTGTACCGCCCATAGCCTGCTTGGGCTTTACTTTACTTGAACTTACATAAGTGCAAAAGAAAAAGCTTGTAAATATTGAGTTTTTGTACAGCCTTCCAAGTCACTCTCAGAGGCATCGACCACCACTATAGACTGACAAAAACTTCAGTCCACCTCATGCGCCCAAAAAACGAAAGAATGATCTTTATTAGGGAGAAGAACTGACAAGGTGATACCAGATGATAGTGACCGTCATTGCACTGCCCTCATTTATGTTAATGTGACGCCATTTGCGCCAACCGATGCAGATATCTACTACATGCTCTGACCATGGGAGGCGACTCCACCTGTGACCGGGTGTTGGACAATTGGTACAGGACTCATCTGTGGTGGTTTCCATGATTTCAACATTTCCTGACCCTTCAGTCTAGCAATTCTCAGCTGGTGGATTTCAAATGGAATGGTTCTTCTCGCCGACGAAGGTATGGTAGCGTTTATAATCAAAACTGATTAAATACTCTTATCGTTTTGGGGCAGAATCCAAGTATGGATCCAACCTGAGTTTGGTCTGGATTTCCTGTTCTCATTATTGCTATTGATGATTCAAGGCTTAGTATTAATATATGACCTCAAGTTTATGGTATGGCCCGCTCTGAACAGCTTGGACGGTTTTACTACGTCATACATCCTAGGAATTAAGTCACCGGGGTGGCTCTGTTCCGCAGCCAAAGGTATAAAGCGTTAGCCTGAGCCTCAGGCCCTCTAGTTCAACGATTTCGAGTCCTCGACTCTCAGCTAACAGTCATGTCTCTCCTCTCTGCTATTACTCTTGCAGCACTTTGGGCCATGGTCCAGGCCCAGTCATTGACTGTAGTCAATGAATGCTCCGATCCTGTTCTTCTTAATACAGGAACTAGCTACGGTAGCATCGACAACGACGTGACGGTCAACAATGGTGATTCTGTCAACATGGGCATCAGCAGCAACTGGGATGGTGCTATCAATGTGGGTGAGTAGATATTTTATCCAGTTCTCAGAGTTCTGCTCACGTTCGTAGGCACTGGATGTGACAGCTCGGGAGATTGTACCACCGGCGGTCCCACCTGGAATGGTGTGACCCCTTTCAGCAGGGCCGAATTTAACTTTGTACGTTTTGATAAGACCTATTTTCACCCATAAATACCCATATTCCACCTCTTTCTAGTATACTATCGCTGGTCAAGTGACTTATGATATTTCTCTTGTTTACGGCTACAATGTCGGAATGGAGATATCCTCTGCCGACAGTAGCTGCGATGCATTCGCATGCACTATCAGTTCCGGCTGCGTCAGTATCCCTTACGATGTTTGGGCTTACTAATAGCAAGGACTTTAGCCCGTCCCCGGCCCCGACGGTTCTTGCTACTCTCCATGCTGCTCCTCTGTCTCAGCATGTAGTGATGGCGCTCTGATCAACGGTGGATGTGAGGACAACGAAGGTCCTGGCCCCAACAGTCCCTTCTATGAAGATACATGCCCCAATGCATACGCGTTCCCCGACAACGATGGTTCCAGTGAGTTCATACCTTGCCTTGCTTGCATCACATCGCGTAAAATACGAAATATCTTCCACAGACGGTTACCCTGCCGATTTTGTCGTCTACACTTGCACCAACACCGACATCACTCTGACACTCTGCCCTGGTATCACGTCGGACTACACCGATTGAGCTCGTTTCGCGCTCCAAGGCGCTTCGCCTTCCAATCCGGCTTGTCTTATTGACCCCTTTTTTGTACATGTAATCATTTTCGGTTGGTTGGTTGGTTGGAGTCGTCTTTTCGAAATCTAGGAATGGAATAGAATAATTGAAGCGAATTCACCTACCAACTTCTCGATTTCATATCCGTGTGTTGCTAGAGATTTATAACGTTACTACCTGATTCTTTTATTGTGTCCGTTCGCAGTCTGCCTGCATAGCCTAGGTGTACTTACATTGAACGCGCATGGAAAAAATAAACATGTTTTATTTATATTATCTCGTGTGCTTTCCTCTCAGTAGACGTGAAGAAGCACAATTTTGAAAACGGGCCCGGGTAGCTAAAGATGAGTGCCATGAATCCGCCACACCCAAAGCCCGAAAGAGCGAAAAGCTATCTTTATCATGGTGCAGTAAATGTACTAAGTGGGAACTCTAAGGTTTCCAACTAGAGGGGGGAAAGAGCGGCACTCGTCTGGGTAACCTATTTTGTAGTGCACGGCGCAAACTTTAATGACACGCTGGACCTTGTTATTGTCTACAGTCTTCTGATGGAATTTTGTTTTACGTAGTAGTAATCGTACAGAAGTTCGTCTGAGGCGTTCCGGACCGAGCCACAGCTGCGTGAGGCTGCATTGACATCCAGTCAGGACATTTTCGCGAACTTATCGGTCACGTTTGAGCTCCGAAACGTCATGATCAGATAGGCGTTCGCAACGTCAAGGCAATCTTATGGCGAAGATTCTGCAAGCTCATTCAAGACTGGGATTGATGGAAAAAATCCAAAATTTATGAAGTTTGTTTGCGGCAACTGACCCGCCCGGCGATTTATACCATTATGGTGATATGACAACACCATCATAGCGCTGCTGCATGATCGCACAATTATCTCCAGCCAGAATACGTCATCCTCACCCTCACCGCCATATAATATAAGTAGGACTTGGGACTTTTGGGAGGCGGCGTTAACCTACCGAGTGTGGCAATCACGGACTCCCGTCGTCACCCGTTCACCAGTACCGGCATCGCGTTTGTGTACTGCAAATAAATATAGACATTGCCTTCCATCGGGCCCTTTTTTTTTATTCCCGACCCAAATCACCAAAGATCGTAGGTTGAGCTCGTAATGGCGTGGCCTCGAGGCCACTTTTAAGACTTCCCTATGGCGTCTTGCATTTCAGGAGATCCAAAGAATCCTTGACCTAGATCGTGGTGGAACTCCTCGGGAATGTGGGCCCTATACAACCGAGGGAAATAGCAGATGGGATAAATAAAACGTCCGACGTGAAGCAAAGTGGGCAAGTGAGCAGTTCATAAACCAGGTTACATCTGCCATCCTGCATAGCCTTTCATTGAGTCCCAAACAAGATTGACAGCGTGCGCCAGACGCATCAAATGTACACCGCTATAGTATAAATACAGCACTGTTGCCTCTTCGTGAGTGGTCTGCTAGGTCATCACCGTAAACACCGAAGGACAAGCAACCAGATACCATGCACATCACGCCAGAGGAATGTCTTTGATCCATCTCGTAAGCATGTCCTACGGGAAAACCGTGAGCAACGTTTCCGGGGCATGGAAGTCTTCCGCGGAAGCGACTCACCAGTGCAGCTTCTGGTTGATCGAGCGGCACCATGTGCCTGCAACGCGAAAAACACAAGATCACGGATCAGTACGGGTTTCACACGAGGCGCAGGCGAGAAATAACTAACCCAGCTTCGTGAATTGTGACAAAGGTGACATTACCCGCACCCGGACCACCGCCGGTTGCAGTACGTACGGTGCCTGCGACTTTACCTGATGTCAACATGATCCATTGGTCTGTCGTTGCAGTCGAAAACTCGTCGTGGAAATCGGAGTCAAGAATTTCGACCCAACGCTCATTTCCCTGCAAACATATCAGCCTGTATCCATCTCTTTCATGAAGCAAGACTTACGATGTAGTTGCACATCATATCTGTAACGTCCAACCGTCAGTCCATTATTTACACCAGAGAAAACGGGGCGTCCCACTCACCAGCATTCCCGGCATAGACCAACAGCCTCACACCATCGTTGATCAGTGGAGGTAACAACGCAGGCGTATTGTGCATCGAATCTCCCTGAAGCATAAATGCTTGGTTGATAGCCATGTTACAAGATTCAAACTCGACTTGAGGGTTTACGCCGAGCGCAGTCTTGACGTCGGGTTTATTCAAATACGTTTCAACCCAGTTCATTTCACGATAGCAAAGAGGTCCGTCCTTTTCTCGGTCACAAGGACGGCGTGCATCATAAGGGTTTAAGCCAGATTCTATGACGAGGAAAAATAGTGAGGTTCAGAGAAACAGATACGAGATGAGACAATGAACCCACGTTGAATGGGAGCATATAGCTGACTGTTGCAATACAAGGCGGCGGGAACGCAGACTAGGCGAGAGTTATAATCGTAGCAAGCTTTGGCAAGTCTTTGACACGTTGGCACCTTCAATCTGAGTGCCTGGCATTGTGCTCCCTGTGGATCATCGAAAATGGGGTACGGTCCCTCACAAAGGTAGTCGGGTATCGAGGCCATTTGGATATAGTTGTCGGTCATCCCGTTACCGAGCATGATGGACGCGAGATTAATTCGAACGAGTGCATCGGTATCGAGTGGTGCTGCAAGAGGAACCTTCTTGTTCTCTTCGTAGACCACGCTCGCGATATGTGGTGCATACGTTCCACCATAACTCTCAGCGGCGAGATGGAAAGGCAGGGACGAGTACTCGGGGAAACGAGAGAAGAAGAGCTGCAAGAACGCATAAACGTCCTTGCCCGCAAGTGGACTGGTGTTGACCGTACTCCCGTCCTCGACGTACGAGTATCCCACGCCGACAGGTTGGTCGAGGAAGATAACGTTCGCATCTGTATTCCAGCTGTGGGGGTTCGGGATCGTGTGTGTACCGTTATCAGCGATACGGCAAGGGCCCAGCTCTACAAGAAGACCAGTGGAGGAACTGCAGCCAGGGCCCCCGTTGAGCCACATAACGACAGGTGCATCCTTAGGCGAATTTCGGGCCTCGAAGAACCTAGGGTAATCACGTCGCGGCCGCTTCAGAACGCAAGTAGGACCAAACTTGGGTAAGACGAAACGGACCAGAAGAACAGGTGTTTGTCGTCGGTAACGTCGAGATATCCAGAGTACTGTTTGACGGAGGGATCGCAGAGTGTAGGCTCAACTATTCTCAGCTGATAGTTGGAGAAATGGGTGTGTTGGACGAGCTCATCTGTGTGGCGTTGCGGCGTCAGCCTCAGGATTACCGCATCGAATTCACCAAAACTCACATATCAAGCCATGCTCTTGGACAAAAGTCTTTCCGTCTAGCTGAACTTTCACACCGTCTTTGCCCAGGCCGGATTGAAGCGAATCAGGCAGCTGAGAGAAACCTTCATTGATAACGACTTGTGCGTCGGGTCCGGGAATAAAAGACGCCAAGACGGTGGAGAGGAAGATGAGGGGCAACAAATTAGACACCCTCATCTTTGTGGTGGTGGTAGTGGTGGAAACAAGCGGTGGCGACGTCAGCCGTACGTCGAACAATGCTCGTTTTGGTAACAATAGCCCCTATCTTGAAACAGTCCGGTTCTACCCATATCATGCTTTGCTTTCTACGCCGTGAACTGTATCTTCAAGCAGCACTAGTGCAACGCTTGCAGACCCCCACGATGACTGAAAACCCATCCCTGAATGACTACATGTGGCATCGCAGTCAACCAAGACGTCGGTCAACTGAAATTTCAGAATACTCACCCATAGTTGTAGACAATCGGAATCTTCCCTTTTTCTCCCTGGTCTAGAGATCCGATCTCGAGTCTTACTCCTCCTTTTCTCGCTGGGCGTAAACCGCATCCTTCGTCTACGATGAGGGTTTCGAGGTCCTCGATCGTTGGTTCACGGTTCGCGCGAACAGACGGGGGTGCGATGTCAGGACACAGCGCGAGTACACTGGTAAGAATGTATGCTTTCTCTGTAGCGCGTGGAACAGGGTGCCTGGTATCAAAGACAGATCGTGAGGGACATGTCAGTTTGAGAATTTGAATGCTTGCCAGTCATTGGGCACTCTGATCCCACCAACGACTACCTATACGTTCATGATTTTTTCGTGCTACAAAAACAAGAGAGAAGACGTACATCCCCCGTACACTTTGGCATCATGTAAACGTAGGATCCATCGGCTGTGGAGAGCGTCCTTCCATACTTAATCCATGGCGCGCGTAAAATGACGGTTTGTCCACGAATGGGGTACATATCCTTGTCTTCAATGCCTCCAAGGAAACGAGCACCAATCCCAGGACAAGCGATGATTGCTGCTGGATTCGACGTGCCGTCCAACACCTATAAACGTGACAATCAGAGCTCGCAATAATTATTTCAGCAGGCCACTAGGTACTTGAGAAACGTGCTGCAAACTCGCCCGCTTAGTAGAGCCTCCAGCGGACAAGAAACGGGCAAGGAGCCAATTCAAATACGCCGACGTATTCAGCGTGAAAGTAGAGAATGTGTACCCAGCTGTGGCGCTCGGGACGAGCTCGTGTTCGGCCACCGTGCGGAACTGTTCGACGAGCGAGTAAAAAACAGCTGAGGAGCAAAAATAGAAAGTGTACCTCGGGCATGTAGTCGAGCCACGGAGAAGGATCGATGCCATCCCCCCGGAACTCGGTGTGGGTGTGTCTGAAGAAAAGCCCCGCGACTGCTTGTCTTCCGTCAGGATCCGAGTCTTGCCACATTATTTCAAAAGTTTCCTTGTCCAGCGCTAAAGACCACCGCGACAACGAACAGCAGCCAATAATGGCCCAGGAGAAGTTCAAGTTCAAAAAAGAACACCGAAGACAAGACGACAATGTACCCTTTTGTCTTTCATCTCCAAATGCACTACTGACATGGTGTGCGCCCTACAGAAGAGAGCTGATGAAACGATAGCATTAGTAGTCGGCGGCCTGGGGGTACTCACAGCCCAGTGGCTCGTGTACCGAATGGTCCGCGGGTCGGTGGGAAACGTCTCGGCAACGATGGTCACGTTGTACTTGCCCGTCTCTTGAACGCGGATGGCGGTGGATAGGCCAACCACGCCTATTTAAATATGCAGGTAAGCAGAGACGAAATACGACCGTCAGGTCAGCGATTGATAGCAGGCACCAGAGTCCAGACAGCGGCGGCAGGTTGCAAATGCAAGAGCAAACGGCAAATTTCAAGGTGTGGAACATACCTGCACCAATGACTATCACTTCCTTCCGCTCGTCCATTGGTAGTGATGGCATCGCGTTCAAAAGTTCTACAAGTAACTTCGGAGCTGGCGATCACGATGCTTCCCTTTTTGTTCACTGCCCCTGACAGGTCTGACCAAACGTCATTTTCTCACTACTCGACGCAAAAGTTCTACCAAAAAACCGCATTGCTGTATCTGGCCCACTCGAAACCAACCAAAGAGACTACCATGCGCATGACCTCCAAACTGAAAGTTTCAAATGTCAGAGATACTGAACTCGGATTCTACCCTGAATAACTCGTCTACTCGAGGCGAGCGCATCGAAAGATTGCGCATCGTCCCAAGTTCATTGAATCGTTCAGGATGTCCCTATCTCGGTATCCTCCTTCATTAACGCCTCTTCCAAGAGATCGATGGCAACGCTTGCCGAACCCCACGACGAGATATACCCATGCTCACCATGTCTACGCGCACGACACACGCTTCGTCAGTCGAACACATCACCTCAGTCACCGCATACAACCCACCCATAGTTGAAGACGACCGGCACGCTCGTCCTCTGATGACGAGATGCCAGCCACTCAATCTCGAGCCGAACACCTCCTCTGCGCGCCGGACGAAGCCCACATCCAACGTCTTTCACAAGCGTAGAGAAGCCGTCCACGGTCGGCTGCGAGACGTTCGGCGGTGCCAGCTCCGGCACCAGCGCAAAGACACGCGAGAGGATATCGGCCGTCACCTCCGGGCGAGGCACAGCCGACCTAGAGCGATCCCAGTATAAACGAACCGACACCCCTACGTCACAACGTGGACTACGTACCAGTCATCGGGCGTCTTCGTTCCCCCGACAAGAACCTGCGCGCGATTCAGCGTAACGTCTCAGATAGTTCAGTCAGACCTACATCCCCGTCCTTCCTTGGCATGACGTACGTGTTCGTCCCGTCTGGTCCTTCGAACGTCCTTCCGAATCGGACCCAGGGCGCGCGCAAGAGGACGGTCTGGCCACGCAGCGCGTAAACACGATCGTCTTCGACGCCGCCGAGCGATCGCGATCCGAGCCCCGTGCATACGAACAAAGCGTCGACCTTGCATAGTGCAGTGTTGTTTCTAGCAGCTCGAGCATCAACAAAGGGGGCGATGCCCTCCTCCAGTACCTGGCTGAGGTGCTGGAGGGACGCTCGGACCATGGTACCACCGTTGGCCAAGAAGCGGGAGAAGAGGTACGAGAGATAGAGAGCTGGGGTAATCGTGACAGTGTAAAACGTGTATCCGAGCGTAGCTCCAGGGATCAACTCGCCGGGTGAGAGATATCGAAACTAGAACATATATGACGAAGAAATACGGAAATCGGAACGAACAACAATACCTCTGGCATGTGTTCGAGCCATTTGACGTGTGTCCTGTCGGTCGCCTTATATATTGTCTGTTGGTGTCGATGGAAACAGTGCGAGGCGGGGTGATCTGGCGCGGAATGAGCCCACATGATATCAAACGTCTCCTTGTCTATCCCTGGGGCGAGAAGTTCGAGTCAGATCGAAAGAACACGACGAGATCGTTACTCTGCAACCGTTCGTCGTCTTCAGCGCCACTGACATGGTAAGCACCCTGTGATCGAGACGGTCGCCCGTCATCCAAGATCGAGAGCAGAGCAGAAATCTTACAGCCCACTGACTCGTATACCGGATTGTCTTTGGATCTGACGGAAACGTCTCCGCAAGGATGGCGACATTGTATCGAGCAGTTTTTTGGACTTTCAACGCGGTGGTAAGGCCGATGATGCCTACAGATCGACATCATCCATCATAACGATGGAAATTTGGAAAGAGAAACGGACCTGCCCCGATCACGAGTGCATTGCACCGAGCGTCCGTCATCA
>JBBPMF010000652.1:10103-20150 GCA_038090175.1 Austroboletus eburneus | reverse complement strand
AACGGCGAGAGCAGTGTCTGTTGAGAGAACTACGGTGAGGATAAGGAAAAATAGTAAGGGGTATATGCGAATTGTAACAGGAGTAATATGCATTTTCATTTGCAATTTTGCTTCTATTGCCTGCCCACTTGTCAATCAGATCTGGAAAGATGTTCCCTTTGAATGGGGAGATGCTCAACAAGAAGCCATGAATCATCTCAAGGATGATATAGCCTGGTCCTCCACACTTCAACACCTGGACTATGAGTCTGGCCAAGAGGAGTCCTAGTGGTAAACACATCCTACATTGTAGTCAGTTTTATCCTCTCTCAAGAGGGTGCCAATGACAAGTGCTATTCTAACCAGTTTGGGTCTATCAGCCTGACTAAGGTGGAGAGTCGCTATTCACAAGTGAAACTAGAGCTCTATGGACTGTTTTGGGCATTGTGCTCAGTCCAATTTTTATTTTTGGCATCATTAACCTTACAGTTGAAATGGATGTCAAATATATATGTCAAAGGCATGATCAACATCCTGGACTTACAATCCAATGTGACCATCAATCAATGGATCACTGGTATTCTCTTATTTCATTTTCAACTTCACCATATTTCTGCTGGACAGCATTCCACACTGGACAGTCTTTCTTGTTGACCATCCTTCAATGAAGATCCTTCTGAGGAGAATAATGTCAAGATTGGCTCAACAACTTTTATTCTTATTCTATTTCATTACTCAATGATTATACTTTCCATTCCCCTATGCCAGTTTCATTCTCCAAACTTCCAAACCAGTCTTCAAGTGGTCTTCTGTATATATCTCCAGATCTCTCTACTCCATTCCCTTTCTTGGTTTTGAATATATTTCCCCATGTTTATCTCACTCTTACCTTTCTCTCGGTCTTTCTGTCTTCCCTCACATTGCCAGTCTCAACACTGGATTCTCACTCCCCTAGTCTGGGCATTACTCTGGACTTCCCCATGATTTTAACACCTTGAGGTTTGCCCTGATCTTGTAGAGCTGAGAATGAACCTTATTTATCCTAAGCACCAAAGAGGAGCTGGTCTTTTTGGAGACCACTTTGGCCTTCCCTTTTTCCTTACTTTTGACAGGGGTCATGTCCTTGTCCTCCTCATCACTCTTCTCCCACTCTGTGATAGCAGCAGCAATCTTGCTGGACCCAGCCTTGGCTACATTTCTGGGTGATCTTTCTGCAAGCCACTGTTAGTTTAAACACAAACAAGACCATCCACTTACTCTTTATCTTCATGACAACTCCTGGCTTTTTATGAGGATCAGCACATCCATGGGCCCAGCTGCACTTGTGCTGCAGTCTCTGGCACCTATGTAAAACATGCAAGTCTGGTGCCGAGAACATTTGTTGAAAGTCTTGGCAGCAACACAAGTGCTGCATGTCTTCTTCTTCACAGATCTGCAGACAGGTCTCTTGAGAGGAGCAGTCTCCTTAACTTCAGATTTGCTGTTATTCTGTTTAGAGTGGCTATGCTGAAATTGGATGAGAAATGAGCCAAGAAAGACTGCCATACTTACCTTTTGCCCAGAAGATGCCATTGAAGGAGCATCCACAGAAGGCCATGTAGTTGTCAGCTGCTACATACACTGAGTCCACTACCTCCACCTCCATGGTGGTCTCCTTAGATGCTGCTGCCACCAATTCCACATTCTTTGCTGCTTTTGCTTCATTGGCTGCCTTGAAATATGCATCCCACTCTGCAACCATTATCTCTGCATCAACAAAAATCTTTGTGACATCTTTATTCAGCTCAATGTCAAGTCCAAGCTGATCTGCCTCAATGCATGCAGACTTTCAAGCAGTCTACCAGGGGTAAGATCTAACCAGGGGACAAAAAGGGGGGCCAGACTTACCAGGGCATCACCAAATTGCTTCATCTATATCCAAATCTTCTTCTCTAGTTCCTTCTTATCATCTGGTGCAGTCTTGGCTATATCCAGAACATGCTGGGTGACATCTCTGAACTTCTTGCAGATTGCTTGATGGTGGGTCACTCTGGCATTGGCTAAGCTGTGATATTGGTCAACCTTTGATTGAAAAGAAAAGGTGGACATTTCAGGATAAAGTAGAAAAGAGAAAGGAAAACCAGTGAAGGGCACAAACAAGCCTCAAGTCAAATGCACATTAATGCAATGATGTTCCCACAGTCACATGACCTGACTGAAGATAGTCAGTATTCAAAGTTCCTGTCAGGTGTGGAGACCAGTGCACTGTTACATGTATATCCCTCTTTATTAATACACTGTATAGAGGAGGATCTAGCTGTGAGGCTGTATAATGCTATACAGTACTATGTATATAGAAGAAGAATTTTTTTTTGCTGATGTAGATAGAATAGTATATTTATGGACATGATAGAAATAAAAATTGTGCATAATATAGGTGATCCAGAAGCCAAATACAAATCCCCCTGGAAGTGATGTTCCTGTGCATAAGGGACCATTTGAAATTGAAAAAGCAATATTCTCTATAGTCTATCAACTCTGCCTTCCCCCAACTTGAAGTCCCTTGTCATTGTTTATATTCTCTATATCTTTACTTGTTCATATATGATGTTACTTATAAAACCACCAGACTTCCAAACTAGCAGTCTTCCAGAAGATCATTGATCTCTTAGGTATTTCACACTATATACCCATATAGTCAGGAGTACCAAACATTACTGATGTTTTGGTCTTATCAGCCCAAGGTGAGAAGTTTCATCTCCATCCCAACAGGTTGATACCTCCTTGCTTTTTATCTTGTTACCCTTTAATGGAATTCCATCACAAGCTTATTTAGACTTTTGGTTTCATATGCAGAGTTCAGGCATATCCAGACTATATAATTTTGTACTTGTTATTTTGTAATAACAGCTACCATTTGGCTCACACCATATATCACTGAGACTATTTTCCTCTACTATTCCTACCATTCCTAAGACTGAACTACCAGTCCTGCACTGTCTACACACTTTCACAACTGATACTTGCACTCCAGACTTCCAGACTTCCAAAGACCACCTAAGCAGCCTTCTATTCAACCAATTGGTTATATCCTTGATTTTGCCCAGGTCTTATTTCCTTGCTTCTAGAGTCCCTCTGGGGCAAACCTATTTGCTCTCCATATTACACAGACAACTTCTGATGGCCTGGACTTGTAGGTAACTACCTCATAGTCCACTCACCCATCTTTTAGTCTTTTTATCACCATGATGCTGGGGACATACCTTGCATTGTCTGTACCCATATTATCATTGCCCATGCTTGTGTCATTGTCACCATGCTGTCACTGGATAATGTTGGGATGCCCTTGCATAGCTCACAGGTTCACTTCATTGTTTTCATCATGTAGAGTAGGGGGCACTTGCATTGCCCATGCCTGCCATGTCATCACAGTATGATGTTGGGGATGCCTTCACATTGCCACCCCTGCATCATCATCATTACTGCCATTGCCATGTGATGCTGGGGATACACTTGTGTTGCCTGCATCTGTGTCATCACTGTCATCATGTTGACTCCATGTAATGCTGAGCATGCCCTTGCATTGCCTGCTTTCATGTTGTTGTTGTTGCCATGTTAGTGTGAGATCATTACCATGTGATGCTGGATATGCAATATGCCATTGCATTGCCACTTGCTTTCCATGTCACATGGCTATGGCATTCATGATCTTGACTGCAACATTGATGTCATGGCTATATTGTTCATAATTGGGGCTGTGACATCACAGTTATGGCTGCATTGCCTGTCATGGCTAGTCATGTCATTGGCTGGTCACAGCAACACTAGCAATGATCTTGAAAAAAAAGTTGGCTGCAAAAAAAAATGAAATGGCCCTGAAAAAATATGATATAGGCATTAAAAAAATTTGAAGTGGTCAAGAAAAATGCAATAGGCCATGAAAAAAATGTGGCCATCCTTACATAATGTGATGGGCTCCAAAAACCACAGTGGATTAAATGTGCAAATATCATGCCATAAAGCTGGGCTAGAACAACACTATTCAAAAAAAAAAATAATGATCATAAAAACAATTTGAAGTGACTACAAAAAATGCAGTGGCCATTAAAAAAAAAGTTGAGATGTGATGGCCATAAAAAAAATGCAGACATCCTTACATAACATGATAGGCCCCAAAAACTGTGATGGATTAAATGTGCAGATATTATGCCATACTGCAAACTATTTTCAAAAGTAAGTTATATACCATTTCTCTATCAGTATTAAATTTATTTATTACTATAGAGTCTTGATTGCATGCATCAAATTCTTTAACAAGTAATCATGCCTCTGCTGCCTTGTCAAGAAGATCAAGATTTCGAATATGGAAACTAGATCTGATATGATAGTCCAAAGCTCAAAACTACATAAAAATAATGGAGAGTATTATGAAAAAATTCTCAATGCTTATAAAAGATGTTTATAAAGGGCAAAAAAATAAACAGCTGTAACATAACTAAATATATGAAAAACAGTCTCTTGTGCCAATTTATATGCATGCCAGTATATATTGAAAGTGATTAACTACAGAATGCTTATCCATAGCTTGAGTAGTATATATCCAGTACATGAGAAAGGCTTATATAATATGTAGCATATATAGTATAAAGTTTAGAGTTTTTAGAGTTTTAACTCCACTTTAATAACAACTTCTTTATCTCAAACCACCACCACCAGATTAAGCTCCCCAAGCTTCATCCTCATTATTTGATTACATAGTACTATAGAGTTGTTGCCTCTATGTAGATTTCATGATCCAGCTGCTATGAGTCTAAGTACAGGCTTAATACCTAATACATGTTGTCTGAAACAGAGCAAGTTCAACAGTATGTGACTAGCATACAATAACTCTGATATTAATCATTACCTGTAAAATGCATATTCAAAGTTCAATATAAATTCTTTTATGCCATTACTCATTGACCTGCTATACAAGTTTGAACTTGGTATGTGAAAGACAATATTTATGCACTTAATACATATTTTGCATGCTTTTGAAAATACAGTAATCCAAGAACTAAATTGGCAGTATATGTTGCACCTTTCAAAAGATCTGACTAATGATACATACAGTATAAATACACAGATATAGAAAAATCCCAACCTTTAGACATAAAACAATCAGAAATTTTCATACAAATGTATTAGCAATAAAACAACTTGTGACATATGACTTTGAAGACTTGTTACAGATATAGTTTACTAGATTACATTTATCATGCTAACATGATGCAAATAATTGTGGATAGTATGCTATTTATTTGTTTGAAGACCTTTTAGAAGTTCAAAAACATAATAAAATTATTCTTGATATGCTTTTTGATCTGATAATGTGACATGCTTTTGCAAAATACTGTATTCATACCAACAATACCCTTGCCTTGTTTAACAAGGTGACAGTATCACTAAGTCAATCAATAAGGAGATTTCAAATTGTCATATGCATTTTTTACTTCACAACAGAATTGCCAAGTGAGCATGCTTCTTGAGAAAGTTATAAAGCTGCACTTGCTGCAAAGCAGTCTAATACCTCTCTAATTAAGCCTCAAATGAGTTCAAGGGTAAAGACATTGAATCCAAATATATACAAGTATCATGCTTTAAGCAATTACTCCACTCAGACAGTAGAATTTTTTTATTTACTCAGTACTGGTCATGACTATAGATGTCTAAAGCAGTGCTATGCATAGACAGGAAAACAGAAAGGAAGAATATAGAGTACTTTATTCAGAAGATAAATAATGTAGACAAGGCAATAAAGACATTGGCAGTTCCTCCAGAGACAAGTCAGTGACAATAAATGTTCTTTACCATCAGACCACTACTTTATTGCTGCCATGTCAAGCTCTACATTCAACCTAATGAAATGGCTAGTCAGACATGAAGGAGATCCCACTTTGAAGGTGAGCATTTCACCACCAATCAATTCTATTTTGACAATTTCCATAGAAAAAACTTTCTTCCCTGACTACAGAATCACCTATTAGCACAAATACATACATGAATATGCATACAATGACAATAAGTACAGCTTTACTGATAGTGATCAGAACTGTATGATCTTTTGAAACAACAAAATTTATGAGCATAGTTTAGTTCAGGTAAACTACACAATATATGACCTGTGGCATGAACAGAACACCATTAACCCTGTTTCACAGGCAAATATAATGGTTTTATCCCAGAAAGACAATCACACATATCCCTACTGATATGCCTGCATCATGCATATATTCCACATCATGATTGATTACCACAAGGACATGTACTCAACTTTTGAAATGACAAAGCACATAATGTTACAATCACTCTTTTTCACCATTTAAAAATTGCTCATGGCAGGAGTTGAACTCCTGACCTCCTATATAAGGAAAACCCCTATAGGCACAAGGCCACTGGAACTTAGATGTTTTCCAGCATAACTTATCATGTGACTACTTATGTCAGCAATCTGGACCACAAGTCACATGACTTGTCACATGCACAGGGCTAGGCCCTTACCTCTTATCTAAGATGTCATGATGATGTCACTTCTCATGCATAACATGCCCATCACATAAGGCATGCTTCTTTACTTCTTTCTCTCATGGTTATGCTTCTTTATGACTCATGCATCTGTATCAACCAATCATGTATTTTCTTCTTATCATGGTACAATGTCTCTTTATGGTATTTACCACAGCATGTACAAACAGTAAAATAGTATATAAACCCCAGGGCTTCAAGACTGGAGTCCCCAGCTTTGAAATCTTGGAGATTTCCCTCCTTTTACTGCTCATAAGAATCCAAAGGGATTATACTTTTTATCCAAGGGTCTAAAGAGACCATTCCACATCTCACTACTGCTGGGAATTAGGAGTTGTTCAATGGTTTCAGCACAATTTAAATTTTGCAGCTGAATGGGATGCAAAACAACTTTGCCACATTCAATTCTTCAACAAGGATCACATCAACAATGCATTTGGCTTTGTTAATCCAGATGCAGTGATTTGTGGTATTTACCTTATCCCTGCTTTTGCACATAATGCAACTGCAGACTATCTTGGACAATCATTTGTGTGCTTCAACAAAGATGGATTTCTGGAAATACTTCTATGTGAACATGTAAGTTTGTCATGGCATCTGACTTGTATTTGGCTTACACACTCTTCAAGATTTGCTGACAGAGATATGTTCATGTAATATGTACATAGGTGGAGGTATTGATCATAAGGCAACATGGGATTGGCACAAGTGGTTTCAACAAGGAACACATCATATGATGTTGAAAGTGACAATGTCAAAGCCTTAGGAATGCTGCAGGTTGATGCTGAGTAGTATGAGGAAGTTGCTGAGATGGCATCAGATAATGGTCACATTACAGAAAGTGAGAATGATGACAAGGAACAAAAATTGTTGATGTGAAGAGATGATGAGCTTAATGATGAGATTTGGGAATGGAAGGGGTATGGGGCTCTTTGAAGTTGCATATACATACTGTATGGCATGAAAGCCAAGAATACAATATATGTTTTGTTGACATGATATGTATCTGTCATGTCTTTTTTGAACACAAAGATGAACAGCTGACATCATCCAATTGTGAAGGCAAATTCATGATGAATACTGTCATACATATCATGGGATATCTTAAATCTTGGAGTTTTGTGATGCTATACATGTCACACTTATTTGCAATTGATTGCTGTGCAATACATCCTCATTCTCACATGAATGTGAGTTCTTGCTCAGGCTAGGGCCAACAAGATTGACTAGCTATCTCTATGGTGGATGACAGACATATATACCTATGGTACATGTGATGAGTGCCAATCAGTAAGCCAATGGGCTTACATCTTCCTGGAGTGGTTGAGATCTGAAGAGTGCACCACACCCTGTCACAGTCCATTTTTGCCCGACTGTCCCAGCTCGTCTCACGGCGGCGCCACCCGCATCATCATATCCCAACGTTCCGCGTGTACGCGTGCGCGCCGAAGAAAAAAAAATTGTGTGCTGGGAGTCTGGAACATTTTATTGATCAATTACAATCAGTTGCAAAGCCGAGTACAGCCTTTTGGCGTTCACATCACCTCTGAGTCCCATTCAATCGGAATCCATCGTGACGAGATGATGTCGACGGATCGATACAAACCGCCATTGAATATCCTACAATAATTTACCTGCGGCCCCTTTTTCTTTTACACAAAAAAAATCCCATGCTTTTTTTCCAGCACATACCTAGTCCATGATCATGGAAGTCCCAGCTCCCTATACGATCGCATCGCTGACACGGCAAATGCCGTCGTCATTCCCTTATTCCCAATCAAGATCCCATTCGAAATGTACCTACACAACCATCCCGTCGGCCACGATCCGTCCGCCTCTTGCATCTTACCGAGTCGCTCGTAATCACGGCCATCACGTAGATGGACTACGGCGGCAGCCTGGATTCGCATCGCAAGCGCGAGCGCATCGCCTTCGGTACCGAACAGCTCAGACACGCGTCTGCCGAACAGGTTGCCGATGCGTTGACGAGCGGTGACGGAGACGAAGAGGAGACGAGAGAGAAAGTAGAGAAAAGCGTCTGGACCGTGGTAATAGATGGTCCCGTTGACGTACGCTCGGTTCTTGAGAACTTGACAGACCCAGTCAAACGTTTCTCGTAGTTCGTCGCCGCGACCGTTGGCGTAGAAAAAGGTGAGCACGTTGACGCAGACGATCGGATCTGAAAATGCTCGGTAAGTGTCGTGGTAGCGTGTCTTTGGGAAAGATCGGACCGATTCGAGGACGTTTGGCGTCAAAGTAGGTCAGAACTATGCCATCTTCGGTTTTCATCGTTAGGATCTCGTCCATGATGTTCTCGTTCACTTCTGGACGTAAGTGGTCGGACACCGTACATGCAATAGACGTCGTGTCGAGGTCATAGGGGAAAGAAGCCGTAGTGAGAACTCCCCCCGCTAGATCCGAAAAAAAAATCAGGTTGATATTTGTGATGAAAAAAAAAGGGGATCGCACACTTGAAGAAATTGGTTAACCGTGGATACTTGATATAATCTACGAGGGCCGGGTCGCCCGTCACCTCCAGAATAAGTAGTTGCGCAAAGTTCTCTTCGAGAACGATCCCCGTGTTCGTCACCGACACCATCTTCTTTGCGTGGTCATGTAGATACCGCTCTCCATCGGCGACCGGGTCTCGCACAAGCGCTTTGAGCTCGCGAACGACGTCATCAAACGACATGAAGACGATGCTCTGCAATCCAAGGGAACTCGCAGATATGACGTTCTCCAACCTGTCGTCCACGAACGCCGTACGGCGAGGATCGACGCCAGTAGACTCGAGGACGTGGCGAAAGTAACCTAGGTTTGGTTTACGCTCATGCGCGGCAGCGGACGTAAAAACGCGGTCAAAGAGAGACCAATCTTCAGGGCGACCCTTGTGGTAGAGAGCCTCCCAGTCTGGCGCGGAAATATTGGACATGGCAAACAGACGAATGCCATGGTTGCGCTTGAGATCGTGGAGGAGGGTGATCATGGAAGGGTCGCTCCGAAGGGTCTCTCGGGCTGCACGAAAGGCGGCGCCAACCTCTGAAGCGTCTAGAGAGAATTCAGCGGCGACGAGACGATAGGCCTCCTCTTCTTCCAGATTACCCTTCTCGTACTCGAACCAGGTAGACGAGCGGAGGATGGATTTAAATGTTTTGGACGAGATGGAGGGGCTGGTGTTAGCCGACCAGGTAAACAATACATCGCCGAGATCGAATATGACGTTGTCGATCTGACGATGGTCGTTAGTGACGCGGAAAGATATATGCTCGAGAGGGGGAGGGGGTGACACGGGCGAGATCGCCACAGACTTGGAAGGGGGAGGTTGAGTTGGGAAGACCATAGTTTGAAGATGAAGACTCTCGTTCTCCAGTCATTATCATTTATCTATAGCGGGGGCCGGTCACAATCTGGCTTCCGAGTCCACGATTGGGGTCCTGCGAACGTCATCAATATACGTATGATAGTTCAGCGCTGTCGACATTCGCCTGACATGGCAAATCTGATCAGCTGTTGTAACTTAAAGGG
>JBBPMF010000652.1:0-10003 GCA_038090175.1 Austroboletus eburneus | reverse complement strand
GGTCACAATCTGGCTTCCGAGTCCACGATTGGGGTCCTGCGAACGTCATCAATATACGTATGATAGTTCAGCGCTGTCGACATTCGCCTGACATGGCAAATCTGATCAGCTGTTGTAACTTAAAGGGTAATCATACTTGCCGGACATGCTTTTGATGACCCAAAGTGCTCTCAGGCTCTCAGCTCAGTCACCGAGCGGCGCACCTAATGCTGGCTTTGGCGACGAGAAAAATAATAAGCGGGTGTAAAATGAAAAACACGGGGTGCAAACTTGCTTTTGGCTTGAGAAGGACTCAAGGGCTATTTATAAATGATGTCAGATCAGTCCAGGTAAGCGCTCGTTGCTCCTGCGTTGAATGACATGCCAGTGAACACCCGAGTTAATTCGAATCGGTTCGCGCTGTTCAGTATGGGCCCGAATCGGCCACCACACTGTAAAGCACACTACGGTCCGAAGAACGGAATTGGTCAGTAGTTATGATAATCAATATCTCGGAGAGTTGAACCCGCCCCGGGTCACCGAGAGTAGTTACCGTAGTGGCAAATGTTTGATTCCAACAGTTTGACATGGCCAGGTTCGCTGATAGTCTGGTGACCAGACAACGTGCTGATGCTTTGGGATCGGCGCGTGTAGCACAGTATATACCTCTACCGGCGTGCTGTCATTGTATGTCAATGTCATTAACACGAGGATAGTCATGGGATCCCCAAGGCAATACGAGGGTCTTCTTAATGATATCAATGTGTTATCCTATAAAGACATACACGTCAGAAGAAAGCAAATCCTCTCGTGACGTGGTGATCGCCAAAATCTCTCCCCCTAATACTTCTCAGCACGCGTCTCATGCACTCCCATCCTCGGTCCGGTTCTCTATCATCCTATCAATCTCGACCCTAATTTCTTTCAGATTCAATTTGAGCGTTTTTGCATCTTCAAACTTGCGATGCGCCATGGCTTCACCGACAAATGATTCTAGGAGGGCTTCTTGTTCGAGGAGCGGCTGTAGCACATGGGCGAGTTCTGAATCTGGGTCCACGAGCGGGGCTGCAGGATCGGGCGAGGAAGCGTGCTTCTTTACCTTGGGTAGTGACTAGTTGGGTGTATTGGTATCTGATCCGTCCAGTACACAAAAAAAAAAAACTTGCCTGCAGGGGAAACATATTTTTTTGCAAAAACAAGTCAGCCCGTGTGCGAATGGCGAGCTGGACGCGATCTTGGGAGCTCCCCGGAGTACATGGTATCTGGCGGATGCGCTTGGAAATGGCGTCATACGAGGCAAAATAGTCAAGGATGCGCTTGCGAGCGACGACAGCTTCTTTATTAGGCGGAGAATCCGAGCTGGAGGTGTACGGTTAGGTTTCGAGAGTAAAAGAGTGGTAAGATCGTACTTGAGAGTCAACAGTAATTCGTGGAATTGTGGAAGCGCCTCCTCTATCTCTCTCTCGGTGATGATAAATGCCTACAAGATTATGAACCAAAGACCATCAAGGAGACGACCGGGAATACGTACTTCGTATAGTTTTGCCAGTGACGATATTCGTGACACTCCTTGGTAGAATTGCACTCGTCTGCATACGAGTTGAGAAGCACGTCCAGGACGAACAGAAGAAACGACTGACGAAAGGATAGGTTTGCAACTCGTGCACAATCTTACGCCCTTTAAAAACTTTTCGTCCTCGGCGAGGGTCTCGGGCCCTTCCTTTTGCTTACCGTTGACTTTTGCCGTCGTTGCTCCATTTGCCCTTTTCTTGACGCCGTAATCAACACCCTCGCCGACTTCTTCGATCTGGCGCGTCTTTGAGTCTACAATGAATAATATTGAGCAGGGTTGAGGACGTTGAGGGCGCTTGATGGGAAGGGAGCAGATTATGCGGCCACAAAGACGGCAATGGTGTTTCCGGTTTGTTAGGGGATGAAAAGAGGCACTGATGGAGGGTCAGGTGGAATAAAACGAGGGGGGCGGACTTACTTGCACAAAGGACATTTAGAAACAGCGGCATCTTGCTGCCAAGGAGCAATGCGCTGTTCAGCAGCTTAAAGTGAAGAGGAGGGTGAGAAAGGGAGGGAAGAGTGCGGGAGTGCATACCTCGAATGTCGCCTTTTGCGCCTTGAAATGCCTGTGACTGGACGACGCCTCTCCAGATATCACTGGGCTCGATGTTTCTTATGGATTCCAAATCCAAATCAAATAAGCTGGATCTTTTGCGGAGGACGGGGGATTTTTGGGTGTCTCTTGGATCGTCAGATTGTATGGGAAAGTGAAGATGAATGAGCTTTTCGAGACGCCTTTCGAGTTTGGTACATTCTACACGGGATGCGTCGTGTTTATCTTTGCGGAGCTGAGAGAACTCGTCTGTGCGGAGGCGCATGACGCCTCTAGGCTGAAAACCGGGTCTGTAAGGTGCGGATGAGCGGAGAGGCAGAGAAGTGGTGGACAAGGGAGGGGAAGTTAGCGAGGAGGGAGAGGGAGTGGATGAACCAGATGCGGCAGGATGCTGTGTAGGTGCCGACAAGGAAGTGGAACGGGGAAGGGGCTGAGGTGCGGGTATGGGGGGAGCTGGGGTATGGAAAGAACTCGGGCGGCTGGAATCGTTGGAGGGAGCGCGGCTGTGGAGGAGAGGCGAGCGGGGAGGCGAGAAGTCGAGCTGGCGGGTTATAGTGGACGAGGAGGAGGGTGCTCTTGAATGAGCTTCGGGGGGACGAAGGGGGGACGAAGGGAGTGTTCGTATGGCTGAGGTCGGACGGGGAGGTTGGAGGCGGCGAAAGGTGGACGCCTTCTTTGGCGCGATGGATGGAAGGGGTGTGTCCGAGGATGCGGGGGAGTCGGGTTGCTTTCCGTTGGCGGCGGGGGCGACATCGGGGGGGATGTCGAGTATGATGGGCACGGAGGCGAGTTTCTCGACGTTCCAGTCGGCTGAGAGAGGGCGGTCCGGGTGGGACGGCGGATTGGGCGTGATGGGGAGCGACGAGGGACGAGAGTGGCGCTTTGACTACGAAGGGTGAGTCTAGCAAACGATACACAAAGCGTAGACTAGTTACCCTGTACGCCTGGTACGGCACTGCGCTCGGATGGTTCTGCATGGACGAGCAGGCAGTGAGCGTCTGTGACTATGATGGCGCTATCACGTGATCATCCCTTCCCTTGCAACCATGTATCGGCCAGCGGTGCCCATCAACACCCTCCGCGACGGCCAGCCCGTGTCCGCCCTCGCATTCGACCCCGTGTCCGACTCCATCTGGGCCGGCGACAGCTCCGGATCCGTCGTCGCCCTCCACTCCATCCACGGCCTCCGCGGCGTTTCTTTCCCAGTCGGCGGCGCCCTCCCCGTCAAGCACATCGCCGTCGCCGACAACCATGTGCGCGCGCTCGGCATCTCTGGAGACGGCATCGGCCTATGGGCCAAGGGCGGCCTCAACAAGTGGTTCCATCGGTACGTCCTCGCCTCATCATCCCGCCCCTCCCGCTTATCCCGCCGCCCAGCCCTGCACCCAACTCCGTCTCCGCCGTGTCCCCCACCCCATTTGCCTCCTCCATCGCCGCCGCCACCTCCGCCCCCGACATCCTCCTGATCAACGCCGTCACCGGTTCCGTCCTCCGCAACGCTCCCGTCTCCTCCCACATCACCCATCTCGTCTACTCCCACTCCACCCTCCTCTCTGCGTCGGCCGACGGGTACGTCCGCACACACGATCCCCGCACCGCTCTCCGCAGAGAGAATGGCGACAACGCCGTCCTCGCACACGCCAGTGGTGTCCAGGATCTCCTCGCAACCTCCAACTTTTTCTTCACCATCGGCTGGAGTTCAAGGTCCTCCACCTCTTTCTCTCCCCCATCTCTCACTCACCCCGTCTAGGCGCGGTCACGACTTTCCCGACCCTCTCGTCAAGCTCTATGACTTGCGTAACATGAGACCCCTTCCTCCCATCCCTTTCTCCGACGGCCCCGCATTTGTCAACTTCCTTCCAAAACATTCATCCAGCCTCGTCATCACCTCAGCTCAGGGCCTCGTCAACGTCGTCGACGTATCAAACACTAATGCGTATGGCTTCTATCATGTACGTGATCCGATCCGATCCTTTGCCTCTCTAACGCTTCTTCAAGCTCGACACCTCCTCTTACATCACTTCTACCGCCGTCTCCTCAAATGGCTCTTATTTGGCATTCGGCGACGCCGTCGGCACAATCCATCTCCTCACAGCTGCAGACGAATCGTCCGACCTCTTCTTCAACGGCTTCGAAGGCCAACCAGTCGAGTGGGCAAACGCTCCAGATCCACCCCAAGAAATAAACTGGTCAGATTCCACGTACGCCATCATTTCTTTTTATTCATCCTTCAACTTACCGCCCACCCAAGTCCTCTGAACTCGATTGGTATGCCACATTATACGAGTCTCCTGCTCTCCTCTTGGACGCCCCAGTTCTTTTCTTCAACTAACCCCCCTTCCCCCCCGCCCCCAAAAATTCCACCTCAGATTCTATCAACGATGAAGATCAACGACAACGTAGCGTATGCTGCTCTTCCTAAAGAGCTTAGAGGCCGCAGAAATCGCGTCGCCGTCGCTACTTCAAAGGATCAAGCCAGGTTCAGAAGCGGAAAAGGAAAACGGGACGACGATGTCGGTCTTGCCTACTCGCCTTGTCCTCTAGAGCTCACAGTTGGCACAGGTCGATCTCGAGAACCTTTCTCTCGACGATGCCATTGATGAAGTTCCTCGCATATATCGAAGAGTTGAGATCGAATACTCCAAATTCGGAGTCGAAGATTTTGATTTTGGGTACGTTATCTATCTATCCTTTTGTCCGCGCACCGACACATATCTTTAGCTTCTACAACAAAACATCATACAGTGGCCTCGAAACTCACATCCTAAACTCTTACACGAATCCAATTCTACAAGTATTGCATTACATCATTCCCATCAGGAAGCTAGCCAAGTCGCATATCACGACAAACTGTCCACGAGAGCATTGCTTGCTATGCGAGCTCGGATTTGTCGTACGTATGCTCGAGGACGCACACGGGACAAACTGCCAATCAAGCAACTTCTGCAAGACAATCGGTGTTCTTGCTCAAGGTGAGGTCCCTTCTCTTTCTTCCATCTTTCGAGTACAGACGTGACATCAAGCTCAAAACCAACTCGAACTGATTGATTACGGTCGTGAACCCACCGAGGTTGATTATGCCCACATGATTCAATCGTTTCATCGTTTCCTGGTCGATCATCTTAGCGCGGAAGGCAATTCCTTTCCTCACAACCCCATGATATTTCAGCACCGTCCCTTGGCTTCCACCGCCTTCCAGGCCGATACTCACCCTAACGCATCTTTCTCACCCGCGGCAGCCCCTGTCACGCAGTTATTGGGCATCGATGCAAGGAATATCATCGTATGTATGAGCTGCAAGGCTGTTCGGGAGAAAGAGAACATGACGCATGTCGTTGACATGATTTATCCTCGAAAGGTGCTCGTCTTCCATCTTCGCATGGTTCATCATTTACCAACATGGATTTCTAGCCATTTCCACATGAACTTTCTCAGACCAGCTTTGCTGATATTCTTCGCGCGTCCTTGGTCCGTCAAATGACTCACAAAGCTACTTGCCAGACATGCAAACAATTTTCAACGTTTTCTTCTCGTCGATCAATCCCGAGCGCAGATCTTCCTCCTGTATTGGCGGTCAACGCTGGTGTATACAACGAGGAGACCATGAAGTATTGGACAGATACGAGATCTGGAAGATTCTTGACGCCGACAGTGGAATTAAGAGGAGAAGTAGAGGGGGTTGATGATCCTGAGAGTGTGAGCTATGAACTTCGGGTGCGCATATACGGTTATTTGTGCTGGTACCGTATACAACCTCTGCCTTCAGGCTATCGTCTGTCAAATCACCACGAAAGAAAATCATTCCCATTTGGTGGGAATCGTGAAAGGTGAGTCACTAGCTGGCTCTTTGTTTTTTTCCTTTCTGATTTCGTTGTAGTGCCTGAAGCGGAATGTCAACTGGACCTCAAGGGACCTTGGTTCTTGTTCAACGATTTTGTAGTTCGCAATATTTCCGAGGACGAAGCCTTGAGTTTTCCGGGCACATGGAAAGTATGTGTGCATTCTCGCGTCTCGTGTCTATTTCTTCACGCTAGAAACTAGGTTCCCGCCGTACTGTATCTTGAACGAGAAGATGTACGCTCTCAGCTTGACTTTAGTGGTCTTCCTGAAGAACTTGATCCTTCGATATTGAGTCGTGATACATCCATATCGGTGTAAGTATATAAGTTATCGCGTCGTATCGAGCTGAATGTGGCATAGCAACCGAGACAAGAGTTTGATCAAGCACGAATGTCTCCGCTTTGAAGAGCTGCCCAAACCTGGGACGTTGGTTGCGATAGATGCCGAGTTTGTCTCTATGCAGCAGGTGTGTTTCTGCATGACTCGTGGGTTCGTCTCGTACATGTTTTTATTTCACAGGAAGAAACAGAGTTTCGATCGGATGGTACAAACCGTGTCATTCGCCCTGCTCGTCTCAGTTTGGCGCGTGTTTCGGTTTTGCGAGGAGACGGTCCAAAAGAAGGCGTTCCGTTCATCGACGACCATATCCACACGAGCGAAGTCATCGTCGATTATCTAACGGAATTTTCGGGCATCAAATGTACGTTTGCCGTTGACTTTCTCTGCATTATTAATGACGTCGCGCCCAGTTGGCGACCTGGATCCACAGTTGTCAAGGCATACTTTGACTCCACTGAAGCTCGTTTACAAAAAGCTGCGACTGCTCGTTGATCGAGGATGCATATTTATTGGTCACGGACTCTCGAAGGATTTCCGGATCATAAGTTCGTTTTTCTGTTTTGTTCTATTTCGAAATGTCTAGATCACTCGGACAGATATTTTCGTCCCGCCCGATCAAGTGATCGACACGGTCGACCTCTATTTCCTCCGTAACCGTCAGCGTCGACTCTCGCTCCGCTTCCTCTCCTGGTTCGTCCTCAATGAGAACATCCAGACGGATACACACGACTCGATCGAGGATGCGCGTTCTGCACTGAAGTTGTACAAGGCCTACCACGAATTCGAAGAACGAGGCGTGTTCGACGACAAGTTGGACGAACTGTACCGCGCAGGCAAGCAAAACGTACGCCCCATCGGTTACTCTAGCCAGAGCTACGCTGACTTCGCGGACAGAACTGGAAACCGCCTCCACTGACGCCGACGGCAACGTCGCCTGTCCCATCGGCGGCTTCACCCAGTCAATCAACTTCGTCACAGCCATCGTCGCCGTCGTCGCAAGGCACGTCGGGGGGACGGTCGATGCCGACGGCCACGTCGAGCGTGTCCCAGCTGAATATGCTTGCGGCTGCTGCGGCGGCCAGAAATTATGGGCATCAAGGACAGTTTCAGCCGTTACGGTTTGACGTGGGTGCACTCAATGCTGCTGCTGCGGGGTATTTTGCGTCACCGGATGTGAACGTGTTTGGTGCGCCTTCTGGTCAACAGCAGCAGGGTTCAGCTTCGGGTTCGGGTGTAAATCCTGGGCTTGGATGGAATAGGCGGTGAGCCTCGGGAGTGGGAAGTAAAAGTATGTGTGACTTGGGCGAATTGAATGTATGTTTTAAAAGAAATCATTTTCTTGTCGACTGTAACGGCAGGTTATATTCTTCGTATCGTGCTTGTATCCACTGTTTCTTTTTATTTTTAGCATAAAAATATACACAAATACTGTACACTGAAGACTGATGGCATCTGCAAGCCACGGAAGCGCTGATTATAACTCAGACACGGTTAGAACAGGCTGTGATATCGAGTTGCCGAGCACCGTCCAGTCGATCACATCCCTGTCGCGTTGTCGAAGCCACTCGTTGGCGCGCTTAAAGTGCCCGTTTCCAAGGAAGCCACGATGTGCGGAGAGCGGCGATGGATGTGCAGATCTACCATGCAAAACACACCCCGAGTCAGTTTTTTTTTCTTCTCGAACCTGTCCAGCGAAACAGGAGCATACCTCAGCACCAAGTGTTTCTTCTAACCATAACGAACTCGCGTCAGCCAACAAGATGTACACGTCCAAACGAGCGACACACCTCGTCGATCCGCAGTCGCTCGCACGTCTTCTGCGCCGGAAGCCCCCACGCGAAAAACACGACGGCACGCCCGGTTTGGTCCGCACGGCTCAACACAGCGTCAATGACGGCGTCCGTAAAAGGTTCCCATCCTTTTTTCGCGTGCGAATGCGCCTTGTGAGCGCGTACGGTCAGACAGGTGTTGAGCCAGAGAACGCCCGCACGGGCGAGAGGCGTCAAGTCCCTAAACGAGGTCGTCGAACACGCGTACAGAAAGAAGGAAAAAGAAAAAGGCTAACCCAGTCGTGGGAGGTGAAAACCCGTCGACGTCGACGGCGAGTTGTTTGTAGATATTTTTGAGCGATCCGGGGAGCTTCGTCGGTGGCAAGACTGAAAAGGAGAGTCCTAGTTCCGGGTCAAACGCGAAGAGACGGATGCGTGGTTAGACGGACCGTGCGCTTGGCCGACGTCGTGGTAGGGGTCCTACCGATGGGGGGGAAGGGGCGTGAGTTTGGACGAGGAGGACGCCGACGGTGTGGTCTTGCCTGTCCTATGACGACGGCCTTGACAGCGTCGAGTGGCGTGAATCGTGACCACGAGTAAATGTCTCTCGCTGAAAAAAGGGATATAGAAAAGGACGATCATGGGGAGGGAGACTTACCTGGCGGGTATACCTGATGCGACTCGATCTCGGTCGCCAAAAACTCCTTGAGCTGTGCGGGTAAAGCGAGTTGGGGATGTCGCGCATCAGACAGGGGATCTACACACCTTGAGAAAATAGGGCTTGGTGAACTCGGCTTCGAGCGCCCTTCTCCATGAAGCATCCATCGTGTTCCGCTCGAGATTGTCGAGAATGTCAGCGTCTTGACTCAGTTGACTGGGATTGCATTGAATGTTGCTAGTGACGGCACTGGCAGCGGCTACGATGCGCTTTCCAGTTATAGCAAAGCTCATTTTGACTGGTTTCATCAATCAGGGTCTTGCAAGGGGTATGAGGTGGGGTTTCAGGAATGTTCCTGACGTCACCGGGCTTGATATCTAGTTTCTGCTGCTCGAGGCTAACTCATGCCGGAGTACCCTAGTATAAAACGTGGAACTCTTCGTTCCCTCATCTCCCTATCTCTGAGAGATGTTTATTTTCAATCCCTTCCTCTTTTCTGCACTTTCTTTCACCCTGTTCGTCTCTGCTGGGCTGGTCCCTTCAAGTTATCGCCGCACTGAGCCTCACGATGGCCACGAGGAACAGTGAGCAAGGCATTTCTCCATGAGTCGCAACCCGACTGATATACCAGCATCAGGCATGGTTCAACATTAACGGGCGAGCACGATAAGCGTGAACATATGGATCTCACCAGGGTAAACACCATACAGTGAGCGAGATGTTTTCCGATATAGTGGTGAAGCTGACACTCTGGGTACTAGCAAGCGTAATTTCCTGCACAGTGCATATGCAGCCTTTGCTATCAACACATACTACCAAAGTTTACATCTATTGCCCGGGACCAGGTGCTCAGAGGGCCATGTAATATGCGTCCATGGCGATGTGGCACGCTGTGATTCACGCGAATTTTACCAAATCACTCCCTGCAGGTCCGGCGAGAAGTGCGCAGTGCGGCCCAATCCAAGTCAAAATGATAGTATCCCATTGGGTCCGGAATGCTTCAATTTGATTGGGACTATGATGATATTCGCTTCTGTGAACGTTTCACATGGTCTATCATAAACAGTAGTACCTGGTTACCTCCTGGCATGCCTAATACCACTGTGAATAGTAAAATCACTGCTATCACTTTAGCTAGAGGAATTTACGCCCCAATAAGGCAATTGCGTCACGTCACGCGTGACGCGCCGGGCAGGCTTGTAGGGCGGCGGCGGACGGCCTCCTCACCACTGCGCGTCAATAAATAAATAATAATAATAATCAAATAGAGGAGGGCAGGAGAACACTCAGGAT
>JBBPMF010000651.1:0-20171 GCA_038090175.1 Austroboletus eburneus | reverse complement strand
AGGAATGTCACCGGGAGTGACTTGAATAGTATTGGAGGTGGTTAGAGTTGACTTGGTGAAATTCTGGAATATGACAGTATCCCCCTCTTAGGCCTGAACCCCTGAAGGCTGTGAGAAATGTCTAAGCGGAGGCATGTAAAGGTGGCAGTTAGCCAGGGCTTCTATGTGGGAATCAAAGCCAGGTGGTGTCGAAGGTGGTGTTATGATTTGCGTATACCCTACTCCTTTTCCCGTCTTACCTTAGCCCGCATAACAGACAGTGCTCCTGCCGTTTGAGTCCCACTCGAGCCACTTTATTCCTCTCGTATCCCCTTATCTTTGCTTACCTATTTAGCGTGACTCATCTGCAGTATTCACAGCTGTATTATCACTGCTTATCTCTGACTCGTTCCCCTTCTTCGTGATTCCATCGCTTTCTATTAGTCGAGTCACCCCTTTTACACTCTGCTTTATTCATCCTTGACTCGCGTATATAAACCCCTCGATACCCTCGATGTATTCCCCAAGTTAGACCTACCCAAATCTACCTTGATCATCGATTCCTCTTGGGTCCTCCAGTCCTCACCTTACTGTTGAGTAGGCACTCCCTTCGTACCCTCGTCACTGCATAACCATGCGGTTCTCCTCGTCCCTGAGTTGCGACATATGTTGACCAGGTCAACAGCTCACGACATACCGTTGAGGCTGAGGATAAAGGACATCCCTTTATCAAACCCTTGCCACGTCAGCTGAATAGCGATGTTAACGTCCATTGCCCCTCGGGTCTATGCCAACGTGTAACAGGATGTCCTTTATCCTCAGCCTCAATGGTATGTTGTGAGCTGTTGACCTGGTCGACGTATGTCGCAACTCAGGGACGAGGGAACCGCGGGATTATGCGGTGACGAGGGTACGAAGGGAGCGCCTACTCAACAGTAAGGTGAGGACTGGAGGACCCGAGAGGAATCGATGATCAAGGTAGATTCGGGTAGGTCTAACTTGGGGAATACATCGAGGGTATCGAGGGGTTTATATACACAAGTCAAAGATGAATGAAGCGGAGCGTAAAAGGGGTGACTCGACTAATAGAAAGTGATGGAATCGCGAAGAAGGGGAAACGAGTCAGAGATAAACGGTACCAATACAACTGTGGATACTGCGAATGAGTCACGCTAAATAAGTAAGCGACGATAGGAAAAAGGGGTGATAAAGTAGCTCAGGCGGGACTCGAACAGCGAGAGCAATGTCTGTTGGAAGAACTATGGTAAGGATAAGGGAAAAAGGATAGGGGTATACATGAGTTGTAACACATCCCTTTATCAAACCCTTGCCACGTCAGCTGAATAGCGACGTTAACGTCCATCGCCCCTCGGGTCTACGCCAACGCGTAACATCCACCTCATCTCCAGCACCACTCTTCTCCACTTCAGTCCCATTCTCCTCCATCTGGACCTCCACCTCGACCTCCAACTCTGCCGTGTCCTCTGTTTCCACCTGTGTTGCCCTCGACACCTTGTGCAACTGTGCCAACCTTTGGGCTGTCATGTGCCCTTCCTTTCCGAGGTTCCGGAGGGTGACTACGGTATTGTAAAGTTGAAGTCATTGGGCTTCCATGCAGTTCACATGCCAGCCCGCCTCCTCCTCTCTCTTCCGCATATCTCAATGCTGAGCCTGCACCAGGTTGCAGATGGCCTCGGCAACCTTCATCATCATGCTGGCAAGTTCTGTCCACGGCCCATCCATGAACCACTCGTCCTCCGTCTCTGTCCTCGCCTTCTTCTTCGACCCTGTTGCCTCTGGGCCCACCTTCCACTTCCTCGGCGCCAGCTTCTCCACGACCTCGACCTTGTCATCTTCATCTGTCAGCCACTTGCATCACTGCTTGATGCCGACGCACGCCATGCATGACAATGCCTTCCTTCCCAGCACCAGCACACACTCAATGTTGAGGCGGTGGCACCGGTAGCACGTGTCCGGCGTGTGGTCGATCCACGGCTTGGCCGCCTTCTCCTTCCCCTTGCCCTTTTGGTGGGGCTTGGGTGGCCCAATCAGTGGCGTCTGCTCATCCTGTTGGGTTGTTAGCTAAATCCATCTCTGTGGAGATGCACTCACCCCCGCATTCGCGTCTGTCACCTCTGACACGTTCTCCTTTGTGCATTGCTCCGCCGCGACCTTCTCCGCGTGACGCCTCGTGGCTTCTTCTTCCTCCTCGTGTTTGCGATGCTCGGCCTCTTCTGCCTCACGCCACACCCACTCTTTCTCCTCCCGACGCTTACACACCTCTTCCTTGTGCTTTCGCGCCTCCTCTTCCGCCCATCGGTGCTCCTCTTCTTTCCACGCCTTCACATGTTGTCGCCGCTCTGCCGTCGTCATCGTCATCATCCTCCGCGAGACACGTGTCGGCCCACGTGCGGATGTCGGTGATGTCGTTGAGGGTAGAAGACATGAGGAAGAAAGTTAGAGAGTCAAAGCGCGCGACCCCCACCTTATATGGCCCCTGTTGGCAATTTCCGACTCCACTCCACAATCGCTTAGATGATGCTTTGCCATCCACTCCACACACACCCCCACATCACTTATCAACCTTGTCACATTTTCACTTACCACACGGATGGACCTAGCCGCTGCTTTGGCCTTCAGTGGTTCAGGCCTAAGAGGGGGATACTGTCATATCCCAATTTCTCACTAAGTCCCCTCCGCTCCTCCGTGTGCATTACTTCTGCTATTCCACTCCTATGTCCTCCGCTACTCCATGTCCGCTTTACTTCTTGTGCTCATGTACGTTATGTTACGTTTCCCTTTGTTTTTTTTTGTAGTTAGTCTCCATTCCATCACTGCAGTGCTCAGGGTAAGGCACACAGCTCCGGCTGTGTGACTGACTGGCACAGCAGCGGTACTCTGTTTCCTCCGTCGCTCTAACCCTGACTTTACTACATTCGGACTTTGATCTCCGTATATAAATCCGCTGTAATATGTCTTAGCCCCTCAGTTCAAATATCAACTTAGTTCCGTCCTCTGCTCTCTCCTCCATCATTGAGCTTGTCAACGAGTTCTCTCGCTTGAGTCTTGATAACTCTTCCCCGACCTCTGGTTACTCCGTACCTCCGCTCTGCTCCCCTCATAAATCAGGGACAACGGAACTGGACAAGGGCGCACCACATAAGGTAAAGCCGAAGTCCCTACCCCCTCCGACCAACTCCAGCACTCCAGAGTTCACTACCAAGTCCCCAACAGACCCATACTTAACACTGCCATGAACAAGTTTTTAAATAGTGAAAAGAGCAATCATAACAGAGATGTTAATGTTATCATCTATGAAAAGGTCCCTACAATCAAGAATATCCCCACTCCAAGTGAGAAGGTGCCTCCATCACCCTCTGCTACTGCTCAAATTGAGAGGGTGTCATAGGACCAGATCAATTCAACCAATAGCATGGCATCTATCATGAATCCAACCCCACCTATGAAATCACATCAGCCTGAATGGTCAACTCAACCTGACCCTGTGGCCCCCAACACAGCCATACCTACACTGTGCTGCTCAGAACACATCTTCCAACCTTCATGGAAAAAGGAAGCAGCAGATAAGCAAAGGTCAGCACAGGAAAAAGAAAAGCAAACCAAAAAGCAGAATATGAAGCACACAGAGAGCAACAGAAGCACAAAAGCACAACAAGATACCTGTCGAGCCAACTCAAATGGGCAACATTGCCCAACTTGCTTACCTCACAGTACATGGTCATGAAATCCTGTGGAACTTTCAGAAAGCTACTACTGGCCCCGATGCTGACCACTGGTGAAAAGCAATGGAGAAAGAGATCAGCATGCTGAAGAGACATGAGATCTGGAAACTGGTCAATAAACCCATAGACAGGAAAACTGTTGAATGCTGCTGGATCTACATCATCAAATATGGCCTGAATGGCAATATCCTATGCTATAAGGCACACCTTGTTGCCCAGGGATACTCACAAATCCCCGGACTCGACTATAGCAATACTTTCTCATCTACAGTTTGTCTTGACTCCATTCGTGCCATACTCCACCTTGCCGCAGCCCATGGTTGGTATTGCTGTTAGGATGATATCACTGGAGCATTTCTGCATAGCAAAATTGACCATGAGATCTACATATGCCAATCTGAAGGCTTCAGTGATGGAATAAACAAAGTCACTGAGCTTCAGCAGGGAATCTATGAAATCAAACAGGGCACTTACCTGTGGAACAAGCATATGCACAGAAAACTCAGCATGCATGACTTTGTCTGACTTTTCTCTGACTATACCGTATACAGCCACTGCACAGCCACAGGCTACTCCATCACTGCAATCCACATTCACAATGTGCTGACAGTTGCAAATACAAAGGATATGCTTACCGATATCTGGAAAATCCTCCACAGGCTCTTTGAGATGAAGGAGGAGGACCCAGACTGGCTCATGGGCTTCAACCTTACTGACAACCGCAAAAATGGCACTGTCATGCTGTCACAGGCCCAATATATTGACACACTACTCAAGCGACATTGAATGGACACATGCACCATAGTCCTGATCCCCATGGAGCCCAGTATCACCCTGTCAAAGGATGACAACCCTCAGAATGACACCGAGAGAAAAGAAATGGCAAAATACCCTTACCACAAAGTTCTTTTACTTGGCTCACCATTGTGTTGTGATCTGACCTTGCATTTGCAACTAGCCAACTTGGTCAGTTCAGTGCAAACCAAGGCAAGAAGCACTGGCATGCACTAATGTGGGTTATGTGTTATCTGAAGGGGACATGTGACCTCACACTCACACTTGAATGGACAGCAAATGTGGACCCAAATATCTTGATAGGATACACAGCATGGAACAGCAAGAAACAACCCACCATTGCCACATCATCAATCAAAGCCAAGTACATGGCCATATCGCACTGTGCAAAACAGGCCCTGTGGCTGCATCAGTTTCTTGCCAACATTGGACTGTTCAATGACATACCACCTATCACACAGCTGCTCGCTGACAATACTGGAGCAATTGCACTCATCAAAGAGGCCTGATTCCACTCCCACACTCGACATATCAGTGTTCAGTTCCATGCCATATGTGAACAGATCGAGAAGGGAACACTTGCAGTCACTCACATTCCAACTGCTGAAATGCTTGCTGATGAACTCACCAAACCACTCATGCACAATGGCATCAAGAAGATGGTCAATGGGTATGTGCTGTGGCCAGTCTGAGGGGGTGTGTTGAAGACCAGTCAGATCACATACCATAGTCATTACATAACTTTCCTTTTTCATACATACTCAACATCGGCCATGCCATGCATATGCTTTCCTCCAATCTCTTATCATGTCGACTGAAGGTAAGCCATCCTATTCATACTCACACACATTCGTTACTTAACCTGTACCATAGTTCTTACTCCGTGCAGGTAAATGTCAGTCTCTTATCATGTCGACTGGAGTTCTTACTCTGTGCAGCCCTTTGCCCTGTGCTCTGTTAGAGGAATGGTATTCCTGGTAGCTAAACACATTGTTGTAAGTCTTATAATCATTGCACGACAACCAAACCACTTACCAAACCAAAGTTGACAGTCTTCAACCCTTGCCTTTAAACACCCTTTATTCTCATGCAAGGTGAAACCATTGGGCTGCACCACCTCAACTTTGCTGAAATGCCCAGTCCAGGATATAAGGAGACACCAGTCTGATACTGAATCAGATTTTGGACTTGGATGAACTGGTTTAGATTCCCATTTCTCATCAATATATTTGAAAACATCAGGAAACCAACTGCAAAGCTGTTTGTCAATGTTCTGAAAGGTCCAAGCTGCATCAATTTCAATTCCAGGTTTAGAATCAGTAAGAATGCATGAGATATATAGCAGCCACAGTTTTTCATAGTCTGTACTATGCTTGCAAAGGTCTTCCTGGTATGCGCTTTGGTATATTTGAGCCACCCATTACTCTGGCAATGAAAGAAAAAAAATCAGAGATTCATCTTGATGAAAATCAGAATGACATATGTCAAGCCCATAGACCACCATTTCAACAGAGATAACATGGAATGACATGCTTGAAGATAATGCTGTATGTGCTTGGCCCACCATCAGGAGATAGAAACCAGTCTTTGAATTATGAGCCTGTAGTATAAAATTGGCAGCAAGATATAAAATAAAATAAAATCTTATCTTGCGAGTCTCAGAACCAATGTTGCAAGGGATAGGACCCTTTGCTAGCTTCTCATACTCCACCTTCTTTGGCGCAAAGCCTGCCATCACTTCAGCCTAAGCAGTGGACTGTGGGTCTTTGATATTCTTGAAGATCTTCAAAGCACTCTTGCATGACTTACCTGGAGTACCCATGGATGTGACCTGCATCAAGAATGATGGTTGGAATGGTGGTGGTGCCTGAGATGGTGGTGATCACACTGTTTGATCAGGATGCTTACTAATCCTGTGGCCACACTCCCAGCATACCAGAGTTCCATCAGCCTGTGAATAAAATCACTTGCATTCTGAGTCACAGGTATCTTTTATACCCTGGCAGAAAGTGGGACCACCCATGGGTTGCAGTGTTTGGTCAGGATGCTTACTGATCCCATGGCCACACTCCCAGCATACCGGAGTCCCATCAACCTATGGATAAAACCATTCACATTCCAAGTCAAAGTTATCCTTTGTACCCCAGCAGAGTGTACAAGTGGGACTGGCCATGGGAAGACAGTGGCAGAGCTCCACTGATGCAGAGCAAAGGTTGGCAGGTGGGGATCAGGTCCACAGATGATAGCAACAGACACTTTGACTTTATATACATATTGGTACCACTATTATAATCATACATATCATTCAATAAAATGTGCCAATGAAAAGAGCCCTTGGCACCACAGACATGCACACTTGTATCAGATTTTCTCCACAAGTGAGATGTCCAGCTGTTTTGATCACCATCAACCCATCTGAATTGTCTCAAAAATGGGATAATAATCAGACCCCCATTCAACTGGCATCAAGCCAAATCCATCTGGGATTACCTGCTGGGTAATTACCTTATCTAACATCCTGAAAAATATTACCTCATCTTCTGGGTCATGAAAGGGATTTCTATGTGGGGGCACCTGAATGGCGTCTTGGTATGCATGTCTGCACTGTTGTTCATTGACTAAATTGGCTATGTGAATCTCCAATGTTCCAGCATCCTCATTCTCACTATCTTCTTCATCCACAGGATATCTGATGCCTGAATGATTCTCATGAGGGGTCCTTGAAATCCCATGGATGCTGTAATATTGGTCAATGACTTCTGGATGAAGTCCTTCACAGTTGTCATCATATAAGCCAAATTCAGTTTGGCCTAAGTAGCGAAGGTCCTATTATTACGCAGTTAAAATTTGTAAAAGAGCAGTTTGCTGTAGTAAAATTACATACCTCAGGGCTTTTATCATTTGTATCAGGGCCACTAATTGGGTGACAGTTCCATCTGCACTGAAAAGACAAATAGTCATTGTTAATTGCATCAAGAAATAGAGCATGCAGGAGCCAAAGATGGCCTGGGTTTTGTGGATTTAATATATGCATATGTTCAAGCCACATGAAAAATGCCCACCAGCAATGAGTAAATTGCATCCCAACTTCAACCCATAAGCATTCAATGCATGTGTTATGCATTGACCTTAAAAGTTAATTGTTACGCCACTATGAAAGACAGCGACCAGCAACTTACGAGCCCCACATGAATAATGCACATCCCAGGCCATTCTTCATGACAACATAAGTGGCAACATCTATATTCTTCCCACCATGGTCTCCTCTGACTTGGGATGACATTCCATATTCAGCTACAGCATGCTCAAATAAATGGAGAACAGTTGCTGACTGGTTGTTGTCACTTGCACATAGCACTACTATCTAATGGCAAACCAATCAAACCTGGGACAAAAGCCCTATAATTTGATTTAAGTACATACCATTCAACAAAACCCATTAATAAGACCATGGATTACTATTCCCCAATGGATCAACTTGTGGTGGCCATCTACATGCCACAGAGTGTTGGGCTGTATTTTTGCCTTTTCTTCACATGGCAATTTCAAAGAACTTTTCCAGTGCAATCAACTCTGTAAAGAGATTAAAGGACACAGTGATGTTGCACATGATGGCCAAGAGCACATAAATGACCTATTACATAGCAACAACTTGATTCTGGATGATTGGATTTGAATCCAGCCACCAGTTTGTCAAGATCCTGATCACTCATGGTTGAAAATTTACGCTCTATGCCATATCTTTTCATGTATAAGTGAATAGTATTCCTGTGCACCCCTAAGACATGTGCAAGCTCTGTCTGTTTGATTTGTCATTTACTTGAGGTTGCTTCCTTGAGATAATCAAAATCAATTGACTTTTGAGGGCAGCCCCATTTCCCACTGTGCACGATTCAAACAGGTTTTAGAATCCAGACATTAGTGTCTACTCTGTGAATGGTCAGTATTGTACAATCCAGTAAAACTCAAACTCACTGGTTTTGCACAGTCTTAAAGTAACACGACAGGGCAAGAGCCAATTTTCCAAATGACATGGCCAAGCTCACTACCCATTCCTCCAGAGCTGGTGATGGAAAATCATCCTGGACAGCCTGAAGAAGCAGCATTGCTTTGTGTTCGATAGTAGTAAGATGAAGCCATAATTGGATGGGATCAGGCTACTCCTGATTAAGGATTTGGTTAGCATGGTGATAGACATCATATAGGATATCATGCACCAAAAAGAGGTTGGAAGGCCATTTGCCCTGTGGTAATGGCATTAGCACCATCATAGGCTGTAATGGAACTTCCCGAAGAGTGAATATTGTTCCTCACTGAGGCACTTTTCATGGTTCATGCTAGTGATGGTGCAACTCACTGTCTGGAAGTACTGTGGGATGCCACAGGTTGCTCAGGTATGTCTGTCACCTTTCGCTCATGCCATCCATGGCTGAATCACCTTCTTTCCAGCTAATGCCTTCAGATCAAATCATTTTGGCTTGTTATTGTCACCTGTCTCTGTGAATGCTTCATGGCAGACATCATCTACACCAGCATAGGCTCTTTTGCACTTGTTGCTGTACACCCCCACAATTATGTCGCCTCAAGCACCAACTCTGTTCTCCAGAAGTACACTGCAGACAACCATGACACCTCTGAGAATGAATTCTCTCACCCTTCTCATATCTTTCAACTTGTTACACTTGACGTGGTCAAGTGTAGGCCTGCAGTGGTTCAAGGGCTTACTGTCGCTATATAACAGACAGGACGAGGGGCCTGATGAGGGGGTTCCTTGACAGGGAGGCTAAGGCCGGCATAAGACTAATGTTGGGTTGAAGGGGGGTCCACTCAAGGGTCTTCCTTGGCAGAGGTTCTGGGGACCATTGAGGACTGAGGAATCAATGGGTCTTTAAGATGTTGCAGGGCTAGTAACAGATCGAGGGTTTGGAGGGAGCATCCACTCAACAGTAGAACAAGGACTGGGAGACCCAAGAGCAACTCCAAAATACTAGGTAAATTGCAGGAGGTCTAAGATAGGGAATACACCAGAGTATTGAGGGTTTTATATATGCAAGCCAAAAAGTTAAGGGTAGGCAAAGGGAGAAGGTGAGTCAGCAATGGAAAGCAATGAAATTGCAAAGAAGCTGAGTCACTATGGAATAGATGCAATGGCATCGGATAAGTATTGGTGATACAACTGCAGATGAGTCATGCTAAATAAGTAAGCAGTATTTGCAAAGACAAGGGTAAAAGAAAGGACCCAAGCAGGGCTCAAACAGCAAGGGTCAAGGTCCTTTGGCATATATGGTAAGTAAGATAAAAAGAAAAAGGGGGACCCAACAAATCGTAGCACAACTCACCAACAACGTCTACTACCCCATGAGATGCACTGCCCAGGACCAGTTCCTTATCATTAGGTATGCTCTTTTTCTCTCTTTCCATGTCCGTCTAACTCTTTTTTTTCTCATTATAGCACTTGCTTACAAGATGAAGCTTGTCAAGAAAGAGTTTACTGTCTTTCTTGATCCAGATGGTGCCTTGGACAATCATGACAATCTTGCCAAGATACTTCATTCCCTTCTGTTCTCATGGCTAAATGAGTATATCAACCAGTGCCTTTGCCATGAAGAGTTCGACACTTTCATTGACCTCTTTAACCTCCCAGCCCCCAAAACATGACTAGCCACCCCAACTCTCTTGACCAATTTTGCATCAACTTCACCAATGAGCATCTGCAAAATTTCATCCAGAAGTGCATCTTCAAGTCACACTGACAAATATCAGATGGAGGGGATCTCTCATTTTGTTTCCTCAGTCCTGTACTTTGACAACACTGAGTGCATTTGTCTTTTACAAAACAAGTCTGGTGGCCTGTTCACCTTTGATCATGGCTGTGATATAGACACTACTGTCATCCACAATGTGGATGTACTCAACTTTGTCACAGAATTTCTTGGGGTTCAACCTTCAGCACTTGAAAGTGTGCCGCTTGCTTACAAGACAAAGCTCATCAAGAAGGAACTGTTTACTGTCTTCCTTGATCTGGATGGCACCTCAGACAACCACAATGATCTCACCAAGATGATTTATTTTCCTCTGTTCTCATGGCTAAATGAGTATGAGCTGTTTATTTTCAATCCAGGAAAGAAGGGCATTACCTGTCTTCATGAGTGCTTTATCATCTATACTCACATTGGCTCTTCTGCACTTGTCACCGTAAATCCCCACAGGTATGTTGCATTGAATGCTGACTCTGTTCTCCAAAAGTACACTGCAGACTACCACAGCACCACCAAAGTTTTCCTCCCTCCCCACATTTTTCAACTCACCAATGACACTTACTACCACATGGAACACACTACCCAGGACTGGTCCCTTATCATTAGGTATACCTTTTTTTCCTCTTCTCTTGTCCGTTTAACAAATCTTTTTTCCATCATAGTGATAAGACTGAAAGTGGCAAGTGAGAAACTCATTGTCTTGCCATCAAGACATCACTCGAGCTGTCTGTTTCCAATCCAGGAGAGAAGGGCACCAAACTTGCAACCCAGGTGCCCACAATGCAACAACATAGTCCTTAAGTTATGTACTCCTCTGTCACATAGTTAAATGAGCATATCCTGGCATTTTGACCCCAAAACAAGATGAACCAGCCTATGTGACACAAGTTGTTGCTTATACATACTGTCACAAAGTGTGACTCACATTTTTGCATTCCAAGTGTCTGACTCCATCATCGCATTCACTGAACATCAAGCCATATCTGTATCCCATCATCCTGACTACTATTATCCAAAGAGAGAGTATGTTTTTCGGATGCATATTTAGAAATATCTAATGAAGTTTCTTGACCCCCACCAGGTCAAAAATACACTTTACAAGTTACACAACAACATACTGGTAGATCACTCGGGTCTCTTTCATGATATGCTTGCAATACAGAATGGTGGACATGATGTCTCATTGGAAGGAAAAGACAATGAACACCCCATTTTCTTGGAGGGCAAACAAGAACACATTTTCAATTTATTCCTTTCCTATATCTACAGACAGTGAGTACCTTCCTAACAAAGCCATCTCATGGTTTAATTTTTTTTGCAGCTCCTATACTACAGCATTACACAACAGCTACTCACATAAAGACCTTCAAGATCTATTGCAGTTCGTGGACAAGTATTGTTGCCCAAAAACTCGCACCTTTGTTCTCAATCACATCTGGGACATGAGATATAGCTATTACCCAGTGGAACTAATTGAAGTTGGTCACAAGTTCAGAGTGTCAAAAATCTTCAAATGTGGCTTTAATTTGCTTCTTGGCATCCCTCTCAGAGAAATTACCAGACATCACCGTCTGTTATTGGGCAATGAGGTATTCACCACACTTGTGTATGCTAAATCAATTCTTGAAGAAAATTCCAGGCAGCTTGTGTGCAAAGAGCCAGCAATCCTATCCCATGCAGTGGATTGCAAAAATCCAACTGCATGTCAACAAGACCGGCATATGGTTTGGTGGAATGGAATGGGCTGCTTTTTACTTGATTACAAAAATCCACAGCCATTCCCTGAGGCTGTCAAATGTTTCTGGGAGTTGTGGTTCAGTCATATGGGTGCTGGCTGCCATATCCTGATGTTCCAACTCCTCAAAGATGGTGTTGGTGTTGAACTTGCACTGTTCCAGGCAACATATATTAGGTGTCAAGCCTGTACTTAGGCTTGTAGCAGCAAGGACCATAGAACCTACACTGGGGCAACAACTCTACCATACCAGGTAATCATGTACTCACTGAGGGGTAAGGACTGGGCTTGGGGGCTTTGTCTGGTGATGGTGGTTCAAGGTAAAGAAGTCATTATTAAGAGTTGGAACTCTACACTTTATACTAAGTATGCTACATATTAAGTAAGCCTTTCTCATGTACTGAATATACACTACTCAGGCTATAGATAAGCATCCTATAGTTGGTCACTTTCAACACTCCCCCTTGCTAAATTTACTAAGTATGTAAGCAATAAGAGACAGGGATGCTAATCTACCTGGGGAGAGTCATAGAAGATTAAGCCCAACTTTGATCTGAACTGATCAAGTTTGACATGACCTAAATTCTTGGTGAACATGTCTGCAGGGTTATTGAATCCTTCTAAGAAGAAAATCTCTATGTACTTATCCTGGACATATTCACTGTTATATCCCAAATTCTTGCTAAATTCCCTCTGCTCCTCCATGTATATCATCTCTGCTCTTCCACTCCATATGTCCTCTGCTACTCCATGTCCACTTTACTTCTTGTGCTCATGTACGTTATGTTACGTTTCCCTTTGTTCTCTTTGTAGTTAGTCTCCATTCCATCACTGTGGTGCTCAGGGTAAGGCACACAGCTCCAGCTGCGTGACTGACTGGCACAGGAGCAGTACTCTGTTTCCTCTGTCACTATGACCCTGACTTTACTATATTCAGACTTCGACCTCTGTATATAAATCCACTGTAATATGTCTTAGTTCTTCAGTTCGAATATCAACTTAGTTCCATCCTCTGTCCTCTCCTCCGTCATTGAGCTCGTCAATGAGTTCTCTTGCTTGAGTCTTCATGACTCTTCTCTGACCTCTGGTCATTCCATACCTCCACTCCACTCCCCTTGTAAATTAGGGACAATGGAACTGGACAAGGCCACACCACATAAGGTGAAGCCAAAGTCCCTATTCTCTCTGACCAACTCCGGTGCTCTGGAGTTCACTGCCCAGACCCCAATGGACCTGTACTTAACAGTATATTCGAACTCACACTTGTCCAAGTTCCCATCCCATCCCTTCAACAATTGACAATCACCCATGGCCACACATACCATGCAGATGCGATCCCGATCACAGATGCACCAGGCCTCTGACAACGAGTGCACTTCAGCTGCTCCCCCACTATACCATCCATTATTGTTTTTTGCCAGTTCATGTCATGGACCAGCTGTTGTCAACGAGTTCCATAGTTTCTCTGCTCATCGAACTTTCACTTCCACATCACAGGTACCATGCCAACTGAGGTCTCCAACCCCAGGTGCTTGCATCGAAGAAGCCATTGATGAAGGTGACAAAACAGACAGCTCCCACACCAAATAGCCTCTACCTGGTGGGTTCAACACACCACAGCGTTGTCCTCCTCCTCCATATGACGATGAACCTTCAGATCACGATTCCGACAGGTTTAACCCAGATGAACTCAACCTGCCAGATGATGATGATGATAACTATCCTGCCGGTGGTCCCCTAGGACCCAGTGATGACCCAGACCCTGGCAACGGGCACGACAGCAATGAAGATGAAGACAAAAATGTTCTGGTCCCACAGGATGCATTCACCAATTTGGCTGATGCCATTTGTGGACTGTCACGTGCTAATCGCCGTCCTGCCAAGTCCAGAAGCCAGCAGACCAAGGTTTGCAAGCCTGACCAGTTTGATGGAATGGAGCCTCGGAAACTCTGTACATTTCTGATTCAGTGCGAGCTGAACTTTCAAAACTGGCAGAGGGCCTTTAGGATGGACTGCGCCAAAGTCACATTTGTGCAGTCTTATCTCAAGGGCATGGCCCTAGAATGGTTTGAACCCAACCTTCTTGACATGGAAGACCCTCAATTTTGTTCTCGCTGGATGGACCATTACTGGGACTTTGTGATCAAGTTGCAGACAAACTTCAGTCCTCACAACCCTATTGGAGATGCCGAGCACCAGCTTGACAACCTCGCAATGAAGAACACCCGGCATATCAACAAGTACATTGTGGAGTTCAATAGGATCGCTTCACAAGTCCACGGCTATGGAGAAGGTGCTCTCTGTCACCATTTCTACAATGGCCTCCCAGACAGAATCAAGGATGAAATCTCCCACATCAGCAAGCCTGCAATGCTTGCTGCACTCTGTCATCTTGCATAATCAATCAATGCACATTACTGGAAGTGTAAGTCCGAGATTAACCATCAGCAGAAGCCATCCAGCAACAAATTCTCTGATGCCAAACCTGACAATAAGCCCTCCAATAACAAGTCCAGCAGCTCAAAGAGCAACAGCTCCAAGGGCAAGTCCGCCACCACTTCCCCCACTTCTGGTACCTCAGGTACCTCCAACTCTCCTCCTAAGCCCAACCTCTCTTCGAAGCTCAGCAAAGACAGCAAGCTGACTGCTGCTGAACACAAACGCCACTTTGATAACAAGCTATGCATGTTTTGTGATCAAGGCAGCCACATTGCTAAGGATTGCCTGCGATCGATGTCGAAGGCATCCAAAGCACGCACTGCCAAGACAACTCCGGAAGCTAAACCGGAAGCCTCTTCTAAGGTGAAAAAATAGAGTGCGACCTTCATGGCTCTGCACAGCCGGATGGTCACATTGACTCTGAATGTGCAATCAAGGAGCTCTGTCTCAATGTGTCTGCTCTCTCAGATCCCCGATCCCTTATGCCCTCCATCTCTCTTGTATCATATGATCTCCATCCTTTCTCTGCATTAGTAGACTCTGGCTCCTCTGACTGTTTCATAGACACCACTTTTGTGAATAAGAACAATCTTTCCACCTACACTGTCCCTCTGCTCATGCTCTAACTCTTCAACGGCATGTCAAATTCCACCATCACTCAAGCTATCAACCTCTCTGTTCTCTTCGAAACCAGTGATATCACCCCGACGACATTCTACATCACCCCACTGGATGGCTCCTGCACTTTGGTCCTTGGACACAACTGGCTTACCCACTACAATTCATTGATTGACTGGGTCACAAGCAGTATCTCTTTCCATTCTACTCTGCAGCCCAGTTCCACACTTCTGAGTTCGCCTCTGGTTGTCCCCTCTCCAGGTCCACTACATTTCTCCAACCGCAAGGCTCTGCCCATCATGCTTATCAATGCTCCCGCATTCGCGCTGGCCTGTTGCCTACAAGGTTTCATGCAGTTCAGCATGCACATTCGACCACAAGAAGGTGATCTTGTTATGACTTGTGTATACCCCTATCCTTTTTCCCTTATCCTTACCATAGTTCTCCCAACAGACATTGCTCTCGCCGTTCGAGTCCCGCCTGAGCTACTTTATCACCCCTTTTTCCTATCGTCACTTACTTATTTAGCGTGACTCATCCACAGTATCCGCAGTTGTATCGGTACCATTTATCTCTGACTCATTTCCCCTTCTTTGCGATTCCATCGCTTTCTATTAGTCGAGTCACCCCTTTTATGCTTCGCTTTATTCATCCTTGACTTGCATATATAAACCCCTTGATACCCTCGATGTATTCCCCAAGTTAGACCTACCCGAATCTACCTTGATCATCGATTCCTCTCAGGTCCTCCAGTCCTCACTTTACTGTTGAGTAGGCACTCCCTTCATACCCTCGTCACCGCATAATCACGCGGTCTCCTCGTCCCTGAGTTACGACATATGTCGACCAGGTCAACAGCTCACGACATACCATTGAGGCTGAGGATAAAGGACATCCCTTTATCAAACCCTTGCCACGTCAGCTGAATAGTGACGTTAACGTCCATCGCCCCTCGGGTCTACGCCGACGCGTAACAAAAGGTCTAACTTCCTCTTCACTGGGCAAGCCCCGCCTTAGCCCATCATTCATCCCTATCACCCCTCGAACCCTAGACCTTCCCTAGGACCCCGTCGCCTCCACGAAACCCCATCGCCCCCCTCAGAGAACTCCTCAGCCTCGCAAGAAGAGGTACCCACTGACGATGATATCATCATATCCCCAGAAGATCAAGAGGATCTTACCCTCGCCCACGCCCTCTCAGCCTCGCTGGTACTCCCACGAGCCCCCACACCCCCATCCCCCGAACCGATCAGAAGATCGAACCCCTTCACCATAACTCCCATGTCCCACACGAACCCCACCCCATCGACGGTGAAACCCACCGAACTTCGCCTCAGAGTCCCAGAAGACTTTGACAGATCCTACGAGCGTGCCATGCCCTGGTACTACTCAGTCATGTCTTACCTCATCATCAACAATGAGGTTTACAACACCGATGAAAAGAAGGTTGCCTATGCCCTCTCTTTCATAAAGAAGAAGTCCGCCCTCACTTGGGCTGATACCTACCAGCACAAAGCCATCGACACCGGTACCTTCGGAACTATTGAAGAATTTGCCAAAGCATTCAAAACGTCTTTTGAACAACACAACCTTGCAGACAACGCTATCCACTGGCTATCCACCCACCGCTGTGTTCCCCTGAGAGGACAAGACCTCGCCACCACCCTCAATGCCTACATTGCGGACTTCCACAACAACGTCGCCAACTCTGGCATCACGGACGAAAATGTCCTCATCAACTTCTTCGCCAATGGCATCCCTTCCCCCCTCATGAAACGGATCTTCGCCATGGACACCCCCCCCATCACCGTCGAAGCATGGTACGACAAAGCCGTACACTTCCAAACACAATGGGAACGCGCTCAGGCCATCTCTGGCAAAAAAACCGAATACCGGTCTTACTCCAACCCCACCCCCCGTCCAAAAGATCCTAACGCCATGGATGTTGATGCAATCACCACCCCCCGTCCCCCAAAGCTCACTGAGGAAGAATGACAACGCTGTTTCAAGGAAGGCCATTGCCTACGTTGCCGAAGGAAAGGTCACAATGCCAGAAATTGTCCCATGTATTCCTCACTTTCTACCCCTCACACCGCCCACATCGAAGAAGTCAAAGAAAACTCGGCAACCGAACTCAATAAAATCTCCACCCCCTCAGGTTTTTAAATGGAGGACCTCATTCGACGCAAGGTTCCTCCTCTTCTCCTAAATGTACGCATGTAATAGTATCTACCGAACCCGGGACAATGAAACTCCCCATTCAAATCATCGTTCCCTCGCATACGTTTAAAGTCGTCGACACCACTGCCCTGATCGATTCCGGAGCTGACATCTCCTGTATCAATTGGAACTTCGTGAGGAAACATAAACTTCCCACCACCCGCCTCCCTCGCCCCCTCAATGTCCGAAGCGTCACGCAAGATCCCATCGCCCAGGGAGGGGTAAAATTCTCTGCCGAACTCTTCGTTCATATTGAAGGGCTCGCCTACAAGGTGGTCTTCTACGTCATGAATTGCGGGACCTCTAACGTCATCCTCGGGCTCCCTTGGCTCAAGACCACTAACCCCTCCATTGATTGGTCGAATCAAACCATCTCCATCACAGAATCCACTGACCAATCAAAACTCCTTCACTCCCTCCACTCTGCCAACTCCAGGAGACATGACTCCTACTTCCGCTCCTTACTCCCTAACGACTCCGCCAAAATTCGGCATGTCCATGTTCTCCCAGATCATCGCCACCTTCCCAGTTTCCTCAAGGATGAAACGAGGGAAGAATTCAATAACAACACCATTTCCCATGCAACCGTGAACAGAATCTTTCACGGCGATTCCCGTTTTGTCATCTCCGGACCTGCCAATCTTATAGGAAAAATCAACACATCCACTGAACTCGCTGCCAACGCCGAAAAGACCAAGCCAAAGCAGGTCTTACCTCCCGAGTACTCTGACTATGCTGCGATCTTCTCGAAAGAAGCCACTGAACACATTCCCCCTTCTCATCCCTACGATCACGAAATCAACCTTGATGACTCCTTCACCCCGAAAATCGGGAAGGTGTACCCCCTCTCCCCTGACGAACGCAAAGCTACGGAAGCGTTTATCGAAGAAAACCTCGCCTCTGGGAAGATCCGTCCCTCTAACTCCCCACAAGCATCCCCGTTCTTTTTTGTCAAAAAGAAGGATGGTGGCCTCCGTCCCTGCCAAGACTACCGATACCTGAACGAGCATACTGTCCGGGATGCCTACCCCCTTCCCCTCATCTCTGACCTCATCGACAAGCTAAAGGACGCTAAACTTTTCACCAAATTTGACGTCCGCTGGGGCTATAACAACGTCCGTATCAAGGATGGACATCAGTGGAAGGCCGCTTTCATCACCCACAAAGGCCTCTTCGAACCTACAGTCATGTTCTTCGGATTGACTAACTCCCCCGCGACCTTTCAACAATTCATGAACAATTCTTTCCGAGACATGATCGCTGAAGGATGGCTTGTCATCTACATGGACGACCTCCTAGTCTACTCCCCCATGGAAGAACTCCATGTCGAACAAACTTGACGCGTCCTCCAACGTATGCAGGAACTCAACCTACACCTCAAACTTGAGAAATGTCACTTTGGAGTAACCGAAGTTGACTACCTTGGAATGATCGTGAAACCCGGTCAACTCACCATGGACCCAGTCAAACTCAATGGGATTGCATCCTGGCCTACCCCTGAGAAACTCAAAGATGTCCGATCGTTTTTAGGTTTCGCCAACTTCTACTACCGGTTCATCCCGGACTACTCCTCTATTGCACGACCCTTGATTGACCTCACCAAGAAAGACACTCCTTGGGAATGGTCTCCCCTCTGCGCAACAGCCTTTACCTGGCTGAAACACCTTTTCCTGGAGGAACCTATTCTTCAACTCCCTAATACCTCCACCCCCTTCGCCATCGCCACAGACGCCTCGAAGTACGCTTCCGGAGGCATCCTTCTCCAAACCAATGTCAATGGCGAATGGCACCCTTGTTCCTACCTCTCTCAGTCCTTCAATCCGGCTGAAAGAAACTACGACATCTACGATCGCGAACTTCTAGCGATCATCCATGCCCTCCACTCGTGGCGAAAATATCTTCATGGCTCCCCTCACCCTGTTCAGGTCTTCACCGACCATAAAAACCTCACGTACTTCTGTTCTGCCCAAAACCTCAACCAACGGCAAGCCCGTTGGCTCCTCGACCTTGCAGATTATGACCTCAAACTCTCTCACGTCCCCGGCAAATTCCTTGCCGCCCCGGATGCCCTTTCCCGCCGTCCTGACCTCGTCTCCGAAAACGACGACAATTCCGGAGTCACCCTCCTTCCCCACTCTCTCTTCATCAACTTAATCGACACCACCTTCTTCCAGCGTATCTTGGATGCTTCCACACACAACTCTATTGTCCAGGATTTCCTTCAGTTGTTCCCAGACGTCTCCGACACCTCCGCCGACTTCACCCTTCCCCTCCCATTCCGCAAACGTGTTACCGACTGGCGTTATGACAGCAGGGTCCTTACCTTCCAAGGACGCACATATATCCCCACGGACGACTCTCTCCGCAAAGCCGTCTTACACCGTTGTCATGACCACGAAACCGCCAGCCACCCTGGCTACCTCAAAACCCGCCAACTCATCTCCTCCGAGTTCTATTGGCCCGGCCTTGCCCAATACGTCCGTAAATACATCGAAGGCTGTGCTACTTGCCAGCAAAACAAGGCCAACACCCACCCCACATCCCCCCCCCTTCTCCCCATCAAATCCTCCTACACCCACCCCTTCCAGCAGATCTCGTGTGACCTCATCACTGACCTCCCTCTTTCCGATGGCTACGATTCTTTACTGGTCATAGTAGACCATGGGCTTACGAAAGGGGTGATCCTTTGCCCCACCAAGAAGACCGTCACCGCGGAAGGAATAGCTAATTTCTTTTTCCTTACGGTATATCGACGCTTTGGCCTCTACGAGAAGATCATCTCCAATCGCGGCCCCCAGTTCACATCAGCCTTCGCCAAGGAACTCTCCAGACTCCTCGGATACTCCCTCGCCCTTTCCACCGCTTACCACCCTCAGACCGACG
>JBBPMF010000650.1:0-20188 GCA_038090175.1 Austroboletus eburneus | reverse complement strand
GATCTCTACCATCTAGTTCTTGTAGGTTTCTTTTCTGCTCAACTTTCCATTTTACTTTACCATTGTTCGTAATTCGCAGTTTGCGTGCCGCGTGTCTGATCGATGGCTAGTCAATCATGGCTAGTCGGCAAATGATTTCCTCATGTTCACCACCCGATTCAATTGACACGCGCTGCGTTTAATGAGCTTTCCATGCCGCACACTGCTCACCCAAGACCCTAAACACGAAGGGTTGCCTGGCGGCTGTTTCTTGCTCTTCCTGTTTGGCCCATCACTAGTCACTCCTCAGCACTACACCGTTTAAGGACTTCCTTCGCTAGTGAGCAGTTCTCCGAGTTTTCAACTACTACGGTTCATCGTGACATACTGTCCTATACCGGTATGGGCACAGCAAGTTTTCTCGATGACCACTAATCACCCAATAGGTCTTCAATGACCTCTCCGTTGAACATCATCCTGTTCGGAGGAATAGGCGTCGGAAAGAGTTCAGTCATCAACCTCATTGCTGGGAGAGAGATCGCCGGTACCTCTTTAGACGCCGTGGCGTGTACGACCACCTTCAGAGCATACCCTTTTGACATCAGCGGTCGAACCTTTCATGTCTGGGACACGGTCGGCCTCGAGAGACCAGACACAGACACCAGAGGTTACCTTTCGGCAATCGACCAAGCTCGTGAACTCGTTCGTCACCTTGGAAACCGAGGCGGCGTCGATCTACTACTCTTTTGCGTCCGTGCGAACCAGATCAACAAGCCCACCGTGAACAATTATAGGTTGCTCTGTGAAGTACTGTGCAGGCTCGAAGTCCCGATCGCGCTCGTCGTCACGCACCTCGAGCGAGAACCCAGTATGGAGGATTGGTGGGGGAAGAACCAGGAGCAACTGCGCAAGTATGGATTCAAGATGGGGGGACATGCTTGTGTAGTTGGGCTGCTCAAGCATGCCAAATACCAAGAATCGAGAGCAAACATTATGAAGTTGTTGGAAGGACACAATAGTGTCGGAAGACCGGCCATTCCTTCTGATGGGCGGCTGATCGGGTTTTTGCGTCTACTCGGATTAATTGCGCCATTGCCATTGAAAAAGGGCTCGAAGAAAAAGGACATCGTGAAGGTCTTGACGAAACGTTGCGGATTGGATCCGAAAATGGCGGAGGAGGTTGCTGGCAAGCTACAGGGGCAATGAAGTTGGATATCCCTGGATTGGTGGGTTCATTCAGTGGCGTTGCTTGCACGGAACACGCTATCTACCTTTGTGTATGCGTTACGGTATGCAAACTAAATTCTTATTGGCCAAGCCTTGCATGGCGGTGTGGTAGATCATGAAATGCCAGAGACATGATCGCCTGTCACTGAAGCTTTCTTGACGTGAATTAGCTGAGAAATGATTAATGAATGATGCAAATTTGTACATCATGCGTGGCGAGGAAGGATACGCGAGTGGGCACCAGGTCAAATCTCACCGAAGGCTTGGTCAAATCAGACTTCACAATGCACACATTCATGAACCTACGACCCGTTATGTACTTAGTAGTACAAGTAACAGTCCCAAGTATCATTACATTCATCCCACAGAACAAGCTTTCCTAAGGTACCAACACTGGACGAAACCTATCCCACTCCAAGAGAGAGAGAAGAAAAGAAAAAATGACACACTTCACGACACGTCCATCCCATCGCCATTCTTTTGCGACACAGTCGACACCGAACCCTCGTCGTCGTCGATCACAATGTCAGCAACGAGCTCCGGTGGAAGTTGCGACAAAAACTCTCTATTGGCCGCCTTGACGTCGTCCTGGGGGTCATCGTATGATCAAACAAAAACCAAAAAAAAACCCCCGACCGCACCTTGATATCGTCCATCCACGGTAACGGAAGCACAGGTCCATCGCTCTCGGGCATCGCGCGCGAGTAAAACAAGAGGTACGGCCCAGCACCGAGATGAAGCCCAGCGTGGTCGTTGAGAACGATCTCTTCGGGCACCTGCCAAAGCGTCAACGCGATCGTCGATGGCGCAAGAAAACCTCGTCACCTTTTCGATCGAAGAATCTGCAATTTTCCACCAGCACGACTTGTCGTGGACGTAGGAATAAAGGTGTTTTCTGCCGTACAGGCCGTCGTGGACGAAGACCACTCGGAGATCGTACTGATGTATGAGAACGTTGAGCAATCGTGTTACAGAGAGGACGAATACACAAGATACCTTGAATTGTTGTAATTCTTCGCAGTCGAGCAACGTCTCCGCCTGGGTACGTAGCGTGTCAATCTTTTCATCGGTCGCTGTGTTTAGCGTCATCGGTATCGATCCGAATGTTTCTCTTTAGAAAATGAACTCGAACCTTTGATTCCCTCTTCGATGGTAGTCAGAATACTCTTCAATTTCCGAGACGTCGCCTGAATTGCAACGCCACGCTCAGGTTCACCCTCGGCGTCCGCTACGTTTTCAAAGTAAAAGATGGTAGACCGCAAATCCTTTAGCGTATCCTTGCCCTATCACTCCGCGTCAGAGCGCGTAAACATCTCAACGAAAACGACGCACGTCAAAGTGAATCAATGTTTTCTTGTGCAACACGAGTCGTTGCACCTCCTCAAACATTTGTCGTCTTTGTTCGCGTTTAGACTGCGCCAGTTCGACGTTTTCTCTCAAAAATTGGTCGAGGAAGATCGACTTGGGGTAAGTGAACGCCTTTCGATCCGACGCAGTTCCACTATTGGTAGTGGTTCCAGTCGGCGTCGCACGGACCAACTCGAAAGCGACCACCTCGGAGGGCTCGAATATCACACATTGCTTGCCTGGTTCTGACTGAGGTTTCGATAGCTGCGCAGTGAGTCTTCCGATGAGATCGTTTGACTCCCCGCCGTTGACATCGATAGGAACGATGGGGGTTTCTTGGAGGAGCTCTCCGGGTTCGCTGATACCACTTCCATACTGGAAGTGCAACAAGCGCGGTCTTAAAGCACATGCGTTCACATTGCACTTTTTTCGGGTATGCAAGAGAATGACATACCTTGGTGGAGGTTGTCCGGAGCGACCAAACTGTTCTATAAAGGATTTCTCGAGAGTAACTGCTAACCTGGCAAAGAATTCTGCAAAAGCCACCAATGAGCCCTCATTCTTGAGCCCAAACGTCAACACAACACATACTTCGTGATAATTCTCCCGGAGTCTGACTCAGCCTGTCCCAGGGATCGATATGGAACGCAGGCAGCCGTTTGTCAACATTTAGGTCACAAAGTCGGGCGAGATCCATGTGCGTGAATATCTCACTGAGAGCCCATAATGTGAAATCTGGTAATCAGTCACTACCTTGTTTTTTTCCGTATGTCCATGTTTGCGCTTACCTGGGCCATTCATTGGTGGAGTTGCCTCGTCCTCCATCGAAACAGGAGGACGCCAGCATGCCATACGCTGTCTCACTTGAGGGACGTAAAATAAACCCTGAATGATGCTGGCAGCATACACCATGGTGTGTAGCGAAGGACGTAGTACGACGGGGCTGAGGAGCACGTCCAGCCAAATATCCACGAACGCAAAGATTAAACGCACCATCCATCCCTTCTGAGCTGCTGCTCTACGGGGAACGGCTCCAACGCATCCGAGTCACCCATCGTCTCCAAGCTCGCCTCGATCGCACGACTCAGGTTGTGCAGATAGCTCGCATCGTTGCTCTCGTTCTGCTATAAGTCCAGATCGTCAGCAAACGTTCCATGAGACGAGGAGAAAATCTCACACGCGACGGAACGACCGCCCAGTTGGGATCGGGCGAACGATTGCTCGGACCAAACACGGGCTCGGACTGCGATTGCATCTGACCTTGTCCAGGCTGGATCTGTGATTGAGACTGCGTCGAGGGCGCGTACGCATGCATCTGCGACTGCGAATCGCTATGGAGCGTGTTCATCGACTCTCGCATCGCGCGCTGCAGATCCGGGTCGTCGTCCTGAGTCAGATCGATGGGCGTGTTCGGGCGCCCACCGAGCGCAGAGGGCGCCGCGTCCAACCGCGTCTGAGACGACGTCTGCATCAACCCCGTCCCGCCGGTCGTCGTCGTCGTCGGCGCCGTCGCCCACGTGCTCGCGCTGATCGGCGGCCAGCCCTGGCTCTGGATCTGTACAGGTGCTGTCCCTCCCGCGGGAGCACTGGCATTGACGAGTTCCTCCCCGCGCTCGCCTTCGAGCAGCGCCCCGGCGGCCTTGTCCACGTTGCCGTCGTACTTTCTCAAGATGCGCCGTGCGACTTCGCGGTCGAACCCGTCGCCCATGAGACCGGTCAGCATGTCCACCATCTCGTCCTCCCGGACCACCGCGTCGTAGTCCATCGTCGTGTTTAGCTTGGCTGCTGGTGTGGCGCTGTCCTGAGTGGTGTTGGATGCAGCCCCGTCGCCGTGTATCGTCGTAGAGGAGACGTTCTTGGTATCTTTTGCGTCGTCGTCGGATGGGTCCGTGAAGTGCAGCGAAATCCCGTCCTTGTCCTTGTCCTTGCCCTTGTTCCTCTGGCCCCCGATCCAACTCCGAATCCGACTAGGTCGTCTACCCTCGGCGATGTCGACCTTTTCGTTCTCGTTGCCGTCGCGGTCGCGGTGATGTCGACTCGACGAGTGTGGGTGAAGATGCGACTCGACTTGGTGCGCCACAGACGACAACAGATCGCGCAGCGCCGTGACCCCTCCGCCCGCCGCCGACTTGGTCGAACTCGGCGTCGCTGGCCTGGGTTGTGACATCGATACGACCTCACGCAAGGCTCTGCTGGTTGCTTCGCCCCAATCACGATAGATACGTCAATCGGCTCGCGCCCGGTGAAACGAATTCCGTCTTGGCGACTGCAACAATCGAACAGACCAGCTCAACGACACCATTCTCGATATTACACAGGTCTAAGATACAGAGCAATACGAACGAAAGACCGTCAGAATCCACACCAAATCTACAGTCAGTGTATACACGATATGAAAAACAAAGAGAGATTCAGGTATACTTGGTACAAATGACAGCAGCCTTCTTTGCTACAAGGGCTATAAAAAAAAACAGGACAAACAACAAGGGTGAGGAACGTGAAACATTACGAAGATCAGCAAGGGCGCTAGTACCCAAGACAGTGTAACATAGATCACGGAGGGTAGAGATGCCCGGCATAAATCACCGCGTCTCTCTTTTTAATTCTTCTCTACGACTACGTGTGCGTCGGATGACCTGTCAAACACGCAGACGTCAGCTCACACCACCCAACGTTCAAAACTAACACGCACCATAAACGCCCGGATAATGATCACTCAAATACATACCCTCCCCTTGTCCCGGCCCAGCCAACACGTCTCCAGACGAATACCCCATCCCCACCTGCGGAAACGACGTATAGTCGCTCCAAAACTGCGGGTACCGCCCACTCGCAGACTCATCCCCGCCCGCAGCGCCTACAGAATGATTGTGTGATTGCGACTGGGAACGTCCATGCGCTTGCGAGTGCCCGTCCCCATGCCCATGCCCATGCCCGTGACCTTGCCCATTGGACCGCGAATGCGAATGCGACGACGTCAACGATTGGTGCACCCGTCTCTCGTCAATCAACCCCGTGCTGTACATCTGCGGCAACACCGATGTGGACAACGTCCCCGGGAACGGCACATACGACGAAGAGCCCACCACGTCTGATGAAGACGGTGGCCACGCATAATACGCCGACGTTGACGCCGAGGAATGTGTGCTCGGCGCGGGCGGCGGCAAATAATCACTGCCAGACGGAACAGCCGTCGTCTCCTGCGACAGGGGTGAATACTGCGTCGACCGCCACGGTTGAGCATACGGCTGCGACAGCGTGAGAGGATCACCCCCGCTCGAAGTCACGGGCAGGTACATTTGCGAGCGCTCGTACACGTCTTCCGAGTCTGCCGCGTCCTCCGCGGCGCGCTTGTGTCGCTCTGAGCCCGTGCCAACCTGGCGTGTGACGAGCTGCCCCACGCGCGCCTGCTTGGAAGTCCTCTTGTTGTTCAGTGGATTGCATCCACGCAGGAGCTCGTGCGCACGAGCCGCCGAGGGCCAGACGGCCTCCATGTCTTGCAACGCGTCCATGCATTTGACAAGGCCCATTCGCGCCTGTGGATCGTTGACATTGATAGAAACTACAAACGTGCGACAGTCGTATCGATACCACAGTGATAGATATGGCACTTACGACTCGTGACGTGCATAATTCCAGCAGTGAACACGTAGAAACAGAGAAAGACAGGCGCACGCTGAAGGCAGTACTTTTCGCGGTAAAAGGTCACTGCCGAAATCATGACCATCGTTTCTTCGTCAAAGAGACGAGCGACTCACCTATGGACGCAATATGGTTTGCCGCGCCTACACACAACTCGTAATTCTTCTTGCTCGCAGCACGAACTTCCGCCTCGTCTCCATTCTCCGATTTACTAATCCAGCAGTCAGTATCGGGGTAAAAGAAATTGACATAAACACGCACGGCTTGTTCAACAAATAAATCTGCCGAATGCTACCCAAATCTTCAGCACGACAAAACGCAGACAACACTGGGTACCCACAAGGGTCGATGCAACAACAAGGTCGTACACCAATACTGCATGTGCAGCGTCAATATATGCGGCGGCGGCATCCCCCTACTGCCTGTCGTGCTCAGATTGCCCATCGCATCGTATCGCAACTCAAACCGCAAGTGTTCGGCCAGATCGAGATACCACTTGTCCAACAACGCTTCGAGGTGATTCGATTCGGCGTGCCGCGAAGACGGTATCCGAATCGCATAAATCGACTGGATGATCTTGGACAGGATCGTGGCTGCATCCATTGGACAGCATCAGAAAAATCTATCGCAGATTTGGGCATCACACATACACAACGTGGCTGATGCAGTGAAACAAGACACGACACGACCGGGAACGGGCGGCGTTCTTTCAGCACCGGGGTGGTAACCGTGTCCCCTCGTATCGGGAGGCGGCGAGGAATGTTCGGCCCATGTCTCCTGCTCGTCCGACTGCACACACGAAATTTTCCTTCAAGAATACAGGGACGAAAAGAAAAGAAAACACACCTCTTGCACGCAAGGCAGTTGCGTGTCATAGTCCCTGTCGAAAATCGCCAGTGGGCGCCCGATGTATGTGCTCACATAACCGTCCAACACAATACATCCCCACCAGATCCGCCGTCGTTCTTGCAATTGGTGTTCGCCAAACAGACGACCCATGCCCACGCGTGCCCATCCGTCCGCAGCGCGGTGCATGCCCAAGTCCTGTGCCATTCGCACGGCCATGCCCGTATACGCCCACGCCTGTGCCATAGCGCCGATCCCGATCTCCCGATAACCAAGGAGAAGGAGCGATTGCACCGTCGACGGGAGCGACGATGCGTACGTATTGTCGAGCAGACTCTTAGCTTGCAGGAGAAAATTATCTCCTGCCGTCCACATCGGCACGGCCTCGTTGGGATGTGAACGAGCCTCGGGAATGGGTGCAGACGAAGGTGAGTAGCGCGCAGCGATGGAAAACATGCATAGCAATAACAGGGGCGAAACGTGCCTTCGCTTGCGCTGTATCGGGGCCGATGGTGTCCCTGAGCTACCCTGATCAGAAGGCGGCGAAGGCGTGTCTGTCGGGGGATTTTGCATGCTGATAGTATACTCAGTAAGTACGTCAGAACGCATTCGAAGTTCACCCTACCTTCGATAGCCTTCCCAAAATAGATCTTTGTGAAGTATCGGGAATGCGGTATGCACGTACGTGAAGTAGACTTCGAGCAAGTGTTCTTGCATCGCCACATCTGGCAACAGCTGCGCCACATTGTTATCGAGCGCGGCAGACGTCAGCGGGAGTTGTCTAGTACTCGCATTCGTTGGCGTTTTGCTCAAATGCGCACCCGAGAATGACCCACTGGCCAATGACGATGGGGGCGGAAGTGGAGGCCAAACCCGCGCTTTGGGGAAACGCCTGAAAGGAGGAAAAGATGACTCGGACGACTAGAAAACCGCGGGCGATAACATACCAGATCCCACCTTCGTTTCTTGCCTCCTCCTTGGCATTAAACCCCAAGAGATACAACCCACTGGCCTTGCCATGGTATCGGACCTGCTCGTCTTCGTTCAAGCTGAGCTGCCCGACGGCGTCCGCGACGTCGTCCTCGCTGTCGGAATCCGTGCTGGCGCCCATGTATCCAGAGGCATAATCGGTATTCCGAGCGGGGGAATATCCTGGGCTTGTGCTTCTGTTGCGCGACAAGGCGAGACCGTTTGGGGAGGCGCTGCCACCATCACCTTCGTCACCCTCGACGCGCCGTCGTTGTCGACGGACGTGATCTCCCTCAGACAGATGCGAAAGACGGACAGAAGAACGCTGGCTTCGCAAGGGGCGTGAGAGATGAGGGTCACTCAGAGAAATACCATCAGATATGGCGCTTGTCGAGGAGGTAGAAAGGCGATTCGATCTGGATTTGAGGGAAGTGGCGAGTAAACTAGTAACACGGTCTTGCCACTCGTTTGAAGGACTAAAAAAATAAGATTAAAAATCCTCGGTTTTCAGAGAATACATCGCTTCAGATAAACCACTCACTGCGTCGTTTGCAGATCCATGGCACTTCCCGAATTTTCTTGAACCTGTACGTGAGGTCGTATCTTAGCGCCGCCATTTTTACGCCCTTTGACGCCATATGGCGACGAATCAACACGGTTCAAAATTTCCCTCGCAAGCGTATCCTAAACGTGAGAGATCGGGCGGCGTCAAATGTAGGGAACATGGGACGAAATGACCGCCAACACTGACCTTTCTCAAGATCGAGAAGACGCCCTCCAGGCTTTCTTCCTTTTCTGGATTTCTTACGCGAGATTTCCCAAGTGCGTCACCTTTGTCTAATCCCTCGGCTCTGTCTGCTTCTACGGCGAGTAGAATACCGAGGAGAGCCTCTGTTTGGTGTAGCCGGGCCTCGATCGCATCGATATAACCCTTGGGCGGTCCACGTTTTCGGGAAGGACCCAAGAAGGTACACGCTGACAAGCCCGAAACGTAAAGAGATCAGTAAGACGGAAAGGGGAAGGATTGGAAGGATTTGAGTGAAGAAATACAGAGGTGGCGCAATGGGGGTTTCGGTGGGAACACGTTAACCACGCAAGGAAACGCAAAGGGGAGACAAGGCGGAATAAACGTTACGATGGAACGCGGATACACCCGAATGGGAGCAATGTTTGACCAACCGACCAAGATTATGGGGGCGAGCGATAAGATAATTTACGTTAGTCCCGTATGTCATGATAATCGAAGAAAACCAGGGTGACCAAAACGCGAACGAGCATAGCAATGTGGCGGTGGCAGTCATCGTGAGAGTTATGGAATTTATGGAATTGAATTGAGTCCAAGGCACGGGGGCGGGATGACGAACGATGAGAGCCGGTCCACGGACGACGGGTCCGACGGTGAAAGAGAGCATGTCATTGGTCAGAGATTACGAACAGCAATGGGAGATGATTGACATACGAGTACCAAGCATAATGCAACTCTTGCAGGCTTCGCCATCGGCAGTGCGCTCGCATTTGCATTTGCTCTTTCTGCACTGATCACATGCTGCCAAAAAAGGTGGAACATGAAAAGCCAAGGGAACCGAAGAGAAGAGACCTGCCTTTGCTGCTTCTTCGGCGAATGATGCGCTCACTTTGGCTGGAGTGTGATGTTGCGGTAGCAGCTGAGCCGGGAAGGTCGCTTAGCTCGTCACCATCTTCGTAGTCGTCGGGGAAGGGGTGTGTGTTGAGGTCGAGGGCGATGGTCTCGCCATGGACAGAGTCGGCCTGGGGCCGTTTGAATGACCAGGTGTCGGCCGGCTGAGGGGTGGGCATGCCGAAGCGAAAGAGAGTACGGTCTTGCGATGCGTAGGAAAGATCAGGTTGGTCGGGACTGTCCAGAGGTGTGACGGGGGGGAAAGGGTAAGAGAATGAAAAGGAGTTATGAAGCGGGGAGGGAGTATGATCTATGTGCGGGGACGAGGACCGCTCTGGCTTTACGGGAGGCGAAGACGAGGTGGCAAAGAGCGCCTTTGGGTCTGCGAGGGGGAGACGGTCAGCATAGATATCAAAGGTCATTTGGATGTGAGGGAACGGGAGAAAGGACGTGAGCCGGAGTTGGAGTAGGGCCCAACTTATGCCCCTTTGCGTGCAGTGATGCTATACTCCAGCGAATCACGAATGGCGGTCGCTTACCTCACAGGCAAAAGAACCCGGTGCACATTCACGTCGGCTAGGAATGTTTACGAGTTCGGGGGATGGAGAGAGGGGGACGAGGACAAGGAAGGATTGGGTCACTCCGAGTCGTCCGTCGTGTTTCCGTTTGTCACAGATTTCCCAGCTCCGTCTTTTTTCGGTCGTCGCTGCTTCCCACAACCGACATTTGGCGGCAACCATTTAGAAACAAATTTCCTCTACCGGCGGTTGGTTTTGACTTGACTGCGACCGCCTTGCATACACGCTCGAGGCTTGAACTACACTGTGCTAGCGTACCATCTTCCCAGACTTCGAGATCTCCAGGCTGTCCTTCCTTGGTAACTAGAGAGAGACCCATCCTGATCTCGATCTTGGGCTCTGGCAAACCCTCGTAACTGTTTAGTGAGCGCTCCGAGGACCTGGTCGGCCTTTCGCCACTTGCAGGGATTATATAGCTCCCTTGTATCAGCCACCGCGCTGCGCCTCATAGTAGAGATCGGGGCCCCAGCTGTTGTATACCAACCACGTGTTGATTACGTTCAGGGCTCCATCAATGAGCACTCCCTTGCCCTGGTACCGCAAACACTGCGCAGCGTTGCGAAATAAACATTGTACGCGGTCCGCAACGCTTGCATGAACACCCTTCATCGTCAGATAGGTTATTTCTGCAAAATGATGAGTGTGGGATCTTCTCGCCAAGCTCAAAACGGCCACTCACATCATACAACCAATAGTGAGGGTCACGACCAGCTTATCACCACATGTAAGCCATTTTGAAATTCTTGCTGTGCGTGGCACGCTCTGAGACATAGTTCACAAGCTTACAAGACAACGACGACACAGGCGAGTAAATACGACTCTGACATCCAGCGCTCCTGGCGTCCGAAGGTCGGAGCAAGGGCTCACTCCGGGAATTTCCGTCTTCACAGGCGAGGTGGAGATTTCGTGGGTCTTGCCAACTTATCGTTCGATACTCTGATACGTACGATTGTAGGCACGTGTGATCGAGGTCACCTTTTTGTAGACCGGTTGGCCATGGGCAGTTGTTTGAGATGCCGAGAACACTAAAAGGCAAGTATTCTACATCATAGGCGTCGCGTCGCGAAGGATTACGCCAGCCTTTCTCCTTCCTCTAGCAAGTTAGACCTCTCGTGTCGATTGATCGGCTGTCGTCGGCGGGGGACCACTTGTCTACTAGTCAGATCGCGCTCAGGCTCGCTCCAAACTTTTCTTTTTCACAAGGGCAGTGATGATGTCCTTTTGCCCACTTTAGAAATGTTCTCCCCGCGCCAGGAGCATCCAAGCAGCACGACCGCGCCAACCGTGGGAAGTTTATGACTTGCGTCAGTCTCTCCAAGTCTTCGCTGCAAGCTGAGCTTACATGGGATTCCTTCTTTTTTTTCTCGAACGTACGTATGATGCGATCAGTTTTTGATGTGGGCTTCGACCACGTTTCCTACCAATGACCCTTTTAGGGTCCTCTTTACTCCCTCTCCTCTCGTGCTTGAGCCGACGATCGTAGTTTCAATAGGACCACCGCCGTAACCATGCCCGCTCGACGTGATCCTCTCTTGCCATTTTTGAACCTATTGGACTCACGAAGCCCCGAATAACGCCTCTGTGGCTGTTCTTCCAAAGCGCTTCCCTGACACATCGCATCTTACACCCGCGGATTCATGTTCCATCACGCACCCTTTTCATATCGCTCCCACCCTCGATTCCATGTCGTTAAACTTTCCATCACGCCAACCAGACTCCAGCCACGATACGGTCGAAAATAGGTAGTGGTCGAATGAATGAAAAACACGCGCACGAAGATGGCATAACTGCGCACTCGCCTCGCTCATAAGTAAGTAAGTAAAGATATCTATTCAGTTCTCCACCATGACAAAGAACATGGGTGGATTCAAATTGGATAACGATCCTGACTGCCGTTTAACTCCAAACGTCCTTTGTATTTTTGGAACTGAATGGTACGGCTCACGGTCAGTCCTGCCCACCGTTTGACGTGGAATCGCGTTTCATCGATCCTAATCGAAGCCTCCAGATCGTCCCGCCCCCTATGTCGCACCGCTCAACGCCGTCCGTCCCATCGTTGCACACGTGTCCAGACCCTTCTCCTCGTCGTGACTCGTGTCGCTCCTATCACCGATCTCCGGGCGGTACGGATGAAATAGACGAAAAAGTCGATTTGGATTAGCTCAACGATCCTGCCAGCCGCCGCAGCAAAAAATCACGTCACGTTTCACATTGTTAAGCACCCGGGGCCACGTACTCACGCACGTCCTCTTGGGTCGACGTGAAACGGGCCATCGGACGTGTGGTCACTTTCTAGCTCATTGAAGGTTAATGTGTGCGCTTCCAAAGTTCCAATCGACCGCGTTGAAACTTTTTGATAAGCTCTTGTGCACGCATTTAGACTAGCGCGGCCGTTACGGTCGTCATCGTGAATAATAAGCATGCCGCGTGCTGGGCGCGCGCTAACTTATTTTGGGGCTCGTACGTCGTCTTGATGCAAGGCTTCGGACGCAGACTATGACCGAGGCTAGAGCCGTATTCATTCGAAAAGGCGTGATCAAAGATCAAACGGGCCGGAACCTGAGAAAACTTGTCCCTTCATATACGGTCCAGCCAGTCGAGGATCCGAATTTTATTCAACTCCGATGAAACACACACGAGGTTGGCCAGGGTCGATGTGGAACTTGGTCAACTCTTCTCAACGTTGCGCTCTCCTCGAGGTGTACATACATATATATGAACTCGAGTATCCAGAAAAGGTCTAGTCCAGCTCCTCAGTGAAAAAAAGGTTTTGATATACTGACTGCGTTAGTCGTCTCGCCCTTTTTGGAATAGTGCATATTCTGGAATCATGTGGGGTATTCATTTCGGAACATGGATGCCCGCACTGAAACGGAATTTATGCGACCAAAGTCAGAGGGTCATGCTGCGTTCTTGACATCTAAGCCTCGGTAACCAGCAACCCACTAGGTCTTCGAGATGCACGAAACGGTGACATGGAAACAGAGTCCGTCCAACGACTTGGTCCCCGACGTTCTTCCAGACGACGTATTCTGGGAGTGCCGAATCGTCGGCGCTAAATACAAAGTGAACTCGAAAGTGCCATCCGTCGAAAGTACATCATTGGCATTAACGCCCCGATCGATGATCGACTTCCCAACTGACAGGTGGGTCATGAGCAGACTCTGACGAGCGTTGTTCGGAGAATTATTCGGGCTGTCAGCATCGACTTGATACATAGACCCGTGTCATTTATCCCGTCCGGCCCGGATCCGAGTGGGGCCGCTGAAATGACGTGGGTGAGCCAAACGTTGCGCGTCCAACGTCCCACGTCTTTCTGTTCTCATTCCACCGGGCCCTCGGATCGGTCATGCACTTACGTTCCAATCGTTTATACGCGAAGCGGGTGTGCGAAAACGTCAATCGTGAAAAAGAGGGGGACAGGAGCATTGATAAAGATAGGGGTCTAGAACGCACGACTGACAGTCGGGGACGTCTTCCGAGCTCGAATTCGATCTACGTTTATCATAACTCGGCTACGTTGAACAAGTGGATCGTGCGAGTGTGATTCCAGGGTTCGTATGGGCCCAATGGCTTATCTGTTGGAGACGCTGGGCCGACGGGCCGTTGGAGCAGTGATATGCACAGTAAAGAACATCCGTGTTCCCATGCACTTATCTATCACATTGACTGCCTCGAACAGTCGAAGAGTTTTCCTAATGCGACGTGAACTTAGAATTGCTCGATAATAAAGAACATTTTATTTGACTACAGGGGGACAAATCGGCCATCGTACGTTCATGTCCGTCTGCCATCGTCATGATGCCTGACGCTCGCAGCCCGCCCGAATGTCTAGTCCAACACGTCCCACGTCGACTGAGTACAGTCCAAGTAGAGAAAGAGAGAAAGAAAAGAGTACTGTCGGTTGCTCACTGAGTGCTCGGTTGGGCCGCCGCAGCGCCGTCGGGGGATACGAGCCGCCTTGAACCCATTTTAGTGGGCACGCGATCACGCGATGATCGTCATCTGATCCCGTCGAACAAAAAAAAGTTACCACGAACCCGGTCCGTCTCGGAGTCACCGTCGTACTTGTTCGTGTCGCTCTGTCACCGTAGCGGTGTACGAGTGCACGAATACTTATGTGAATGCACGACGACGCATGTGCAACGACGACCTAGCTGGAGGCTACATAAGAAGATTCAGAAGCGGAAACGGAAATAACGAGCCCGAGAAAAGGTCTCGAATTCATACATATCACCGGATCACATGTTTCATTTCGCAACGTTTCACCTATATCAAAGACAATAAGAACGGCACTAGGTGAGGGAAAAAGTCAATTCGGACAACCAACTTGGAATGAGGAATGGAGCGTTGCCCCTTGGTCCGTGCCCCACACGCACATGGTATACCACCGCCCAACTAGCCAAGCTGAGCCAAGTCGGTGGCGCACAGCTACGAAACACCTCGTTCATCGTACTTGGAAAAAGGGAAGAAGAAAAAAAAAGGGCTTGATTGCGTGACAGGCATGTGTTGACAGAGTCTGGCGAGAAACGAGTCGGTTGACCGTTGCTCGACGCCGCATATTGTTGACCTCGCCACCTACTATAGGCCATTCGCGGCGCGTCTTGGTGACCCTGAGGTCTAAAGCGGTGAAACTCCAGCGGGGGTTATTCCAATGCACCGTCGCTCAACTCGAGAGCCAGCTCGTCTGGAACCTGGGACTGTGAGGCATTACGATTCTCGGTGCTGTACGGCATACGCGCGACACCTCCCACTCCAACGCACGAAAAAAATTGCACTTTGTGATGGGATCGTTCCTAACCCCGAAAGACAGGGCAACGTCACCCCCGTCGCCAAACGACGTTGGCGCACGCGGTGTGAAGCGCAACGAGCTGGGTCGACCGCATCTCACCAACGCGAGGCAAAACGTAGAGAGAACGTGCGTAGTCGGAAGCTGCAGGCAATCGAGCGACCTCGCAAGAGACTACAATGTTTGCCTCGTACACGGGCCGCCGGGCAATCGGGCCCGCATGTAACGTACCTGCGTGTCAACGGTCGGGCGTGGGGGTGGACGCGTCGCTGTCAACTTGGCTGATCCACTCGAGCTCGGGGTTATTATTATGAACGCGGTGACGACACGCTCGGGCGCGCGCCTCTCTGCCTGCCCTCGACGGATCAACGATAAGGACAAGTATGGATTGACAGGGACGTGGCGGCAACCACACAAGCCGTCGCCGTGCTTGAGGGCGTCTACTAAGTGCAAGGTACAGCAATATAAGCCCAGAAGGAGGGCGAACCGGAGACTGAGATCAGGTTTATGAACAGCACATGGGAGGCTGGCTGCGTTGCGAACGTGCTTAACCGACGTCCTCGGGAAAGAAGCGTGCGAAAAACGGCGCCAATTGATGCCGTGCCACCGGGTTGAGGTCACCCAAACCAAGCTGAGGCAATCTCGTTTTTGCCAATTTCACCGACGTGTTTTTTACATTCGCCCTTGCTGCGTCGGAGCAGGCGGCAAACTCGAGGCGACGACCAACCCGCGACGACCACCAACGACGTTCCCCTCCGTCATGGCCACTGCTACTTCTCTTGAACCCCCGCTCATCGACCTCCCCCTCATGAGCCCGCTCACTCTCCCCAACCCCCATCCTCATGTCCGTCCCCCAGATCTCGCCCCTGCCGCGCACCCCCAAGCTCGCCGCGTGTCCTCAGAGTCACAGACCCCTGGTCGTGCCTCTCCCTCCCTCCGAGTATCACGGCGCACGCCTGTTCCCTTTCTCCTCGAAGCCTTCCCCGCACCGCCGAGTCACATTCCTGGCACGCCCACCAGTTTGACGCCAACAAGTCTGCTTAATAGTCCCCTCCTTACGTCCGTTGCAAGTTGGTCCTCGTCAGCCTCTACTACCGGCCCCATTTCGCCTACCAGTCCCGGTGTGGCGTCGCCATGTTCGCCCAGGCCGTCGACGCCGTCGGCCCACAGCAACCCACCTCCGTCGTCGCCTCCCACTGTGCCACTCCCGCCTGTCCCGGGTCCCTCGACCGTGACGCCGTTGATGGCACAACGCACTTTACAGGCAATCGGTCGTTGTGCGTCACCTGCCCACTCGATGATCGACTCTCGCCGATCACAGTCTCGCACCTCACACCGATCACGGTCGTCTGTAGACACCAACGATCCGGTCCGTGGAAGGGGGAGACAAGGATCTTTTTCTTCGCTGCGTAATCCGGTGTATCCGGCGGGTGAACAGCGCCAAGTAATAGCGGAGAAATCTGTCGAACAGGCTTGCCCACCCGGTCCCCCTCCAGAGTCACCCCCGCTTTTCGGTTCAGTTGCTGAAAGGAAGCGGCCAGAACCATCACGAGGTGATAGCCCTGAGCTTCTCCGTGCACCGCTTCGTGCAAACCCGGCTCTAGGTGGTGAAGACTCGATAGCGAGCGTTGACATGAGCGATCTAAACGCACTCAAAACAGATAACGAAGGGGAGGTAGAGGATACTTCTCGTCAATTTCCGCGATTTCCGCCTCTTCCCCGTTCACAACAAAGTCCTGTCGATGGAGCGCCCTGTGGGCCTTTGTATGGCCATACGTCCCGCAAACCGAGCAAGTCTTCGGCGTGCTCGATTCATGTTCGCTCTACTTCCGAGGATATGAAGTCGAGGCATGGCGCCACTTCTCCGGAGATCACACAGATTATATCCGCCACTCCTCGACCGCGACAGTGTTCGGCGACTCGTTCACGTGACTCGAGCTCTACGCGGTACAGCAAAGACAGTTCGAGTAGCCGGAGGGACGTGCCGCCGGTGCCGTCGAGTTCGCATATGGTCAAGTCTGTTTTGGCTGATCGAGAGGCGGAGGCAGGTAGGACGGTAGGAGAAGAGGAGGGGGAAGTGTCTGATTCAAGTCTTGATCTGCTTGATCTACACACACCGCTGCCGTGAGCTCAGTTTCTTAGCATGTGACGGCATTGGCACTAAACTTAGGGTAGGCAATTGATGTTGCGGCAGGGTATGCTGTCGCCCAACTCGAAGCTGCTGCCGCCGAGTGACGTAGACCCAGCGCGACTTAGCATCATGTCGTCAACGTCTTATCTGTCGAACGCGTCGCACTTGTCGGTCTTGTCGACTGCAAGCCAGAGTTCGAAGCACCCCAAGGACGCGCGAGACACGCTTCGGAGAAGGGTGCGACATCGAGACGGCAAACTGCTCAGGGGCGGTATCGGGCTGACGACCGGGCTTGGGTGGAGCGATAGGTGAGTGTTTTGCTTCTTCTCTTCGGAGGATGGTGGGGAAGAGGAAGGAGGGGTTCCGCACGGGGAGAGGGAGGGCTGCGACTTTTAAGACGATGTGGAGTCCGCGGACCATGTGCACCGTCGACCCTGCGTAGTGGCGCCGTTTGTGCCGAGCGTGCGGAGTCTGGACCAGTTTGGATATTTGCTCTCCTAATTTGGATACTGACGCGGAATTTTCTTGCAGCGAAGACGAAGACGCGCCTTCTCCGCTTACACGGCGCGTGTCGACGCTCATCTTGACCCGCCGTGCCTCCTCGTCCTCGATCGCGTCGGCCCGGACTTCCCGCTCCCAACCGAACCCGATCGCAAGGTCCGTGTCCCACAGCATCCTCCGCCAGGTCGACGAGCACGAGCACGAACACCCGACTGACGAATTCGGTTATTCTCGCCGCTCTGTCCTCGCAACAAGGAGCCTTCCTTCCCGGAGTCATCCAGTCAGCCGCGTCGCCAGCGTCCGAAGCATCGGCTCCTCCCTTCGCAGTGCTCCCTCAAACGGTCTCCGCCCACGCGCCGGTTCCGCCTCCGGTTCCAGTATTTATGCCGCTTCAGCACCAGACTCTTCTGACGCCCACACTCTCATGCCCGGCATCCGTGAACAAGACGACGGTCTCACACCCACCCGCGAGGCTTTTGAGCGCTCCAGCAGCGGTAGCAACGGTGCTTCCCCCGCTGACTTTCCCCACACCCCCAGTAGCACCGCCTCTACCATCAGTCTCCCCTTTCCAGCCACTCCAGAGAGCGCAGAGGAGATCCCGCCCCTACAGCTCATTTACAACCAGGACAAAACGCTCCCCCCACTGCCACCAGGTGCGAGGAGCAAGTATCCCTCTACCCTCGGCCTCCGCACCCAATCCAGTGGCTTGCAGCGTCCGCGCACCTATTCGAGCGCGTCTTCCGTGTCCAATAGCTCCATGCTTGGCGTGCCCTTCCGCGATAGCAAGTCGATCGCACCTTCCCCGACTTCTACTCCAAGACCTTCATTTGTGGATCGACATGTCAAGTCGAGCATCCCGGCAGGCTCACCGCGTCCCTCTCTCAGCAGTAACATTTCGAGACCATCCTTGACCATCCCGAACTCGCCTTTACCTTCCCAGTCCGGTCTTCCGCGCCCGACGACCCCGTCCTTGTCTCCTAGTGTCAATGGTAGCACGGGCTATGCACCTCGTCCTTTGAGACTCGTGAACCGCAGTTCTCAGTTGCCATCACCTATCGCGTCGGTCAACGCAGACTCGGTCCCCAAACTGGTGACGCAAAACCTGTCCTCGGCAAAAGCACCCCAGCCTGGCGAACAATTAGCGCGACCTGGCCAGGTGTTGGCGTACAACAGAAACGTGCACGATCAGCTCAAACTGCGGACCATCTCTTTGAACACGGGGCCTAATCGCGTCCAGGCGCCGGCGGTTTCGCCCGGGGGGACACAAACTCTGTTCATGCCGACGCCTGTAGCTGGTTCTCGTCCCAATTCACCTCTTGTGTCCACGCCCGTCACCGCTCGGTCGCAGTCGCCCATGTCGTGTTCCAGTCCAGGTGGTGAGCCCCGTCCTCGACCAAGGACGGGTACGGGTATGACGTACCGAACGAACCTGAGCGTCGGTCCCGCAACTGCTAGCAGGATTCGGGCACCATCCACTGTTTCGCGGTAGGAGAGACGAGGTTCGTCATTAGTAGAGCGATGGTGGGTTGCAAAAAGGGACGTACGGCAGAGAGAGGTGCATGTGTGTGTGTGTTACTCGGTCAAATGGCTGTGATGTGTGGACATCTGTCGGATGCTGTGCATCTCCTTGACGCAGATGGGTATATTGGGGCTGCGGTGATCCATGAAGGAGGCATTGTTGATGGACATTGACATTGTTTCCTGTCGTTTCGTTTTTTTCTTTTTTATTCAATGGTCACGATCATATGAAGAGGATTTCGGGAGAGTCGTGTTTCGGTGCGAGTCTTTGCGTGGACGAAACGAATGTCGGTTGACTTGTTTGCCCCATCTAGATCCACCTTCTCGCCGTCCCTGGTCATGCCGCCCTGTGTCATGCTCCTGCCCGTGGGCGCGAAGAAGGCCGGAATAGCCGACGAATGAAACACGTGTCCGACGACTGGTCAACCACCATCTGATTCCAATGAATGCGCGCTCGGCATCTCGCGCCCGCCGCATCGATTCAGAGTATAAAATCGAGCGCGCACTGCTCAACCCCCTTTTCTGCGCTCGTATGTCATATTCGCGGACCCACTCTCGTTTTTTTCCATGTTGTTTCGAATTATATATAGAGATTTTCCTCAAAACGCCGTGGTCGTATATGCCCGATGCGTTTGGTAACCCTCCTCGATCGTCTGCCTTTTTTTTTTATATCTGCGTGCATCCTTTACGTGGTGTTCACGACGTTCCTTGTTCGTTTACTTGTGTAATGGACTTTTTTTTTCTTTTTTCCTTCCGTGTACGAGTAGACCCGCATCTAGTAAATACAGTATACCACGGAAATACATTTGATATTCGATATATATACGACTTTTTTGTCTCTCTTTTTTCCTTCTTTTATGCGCCTCTCTCTCTCTGCCTCTCCGTCGTTGTTTGTTGTCTTGGTCGGATCCCGCTCTTTTTTTTTTGATGCCATGTCGCATCGTGTGTTGACGTAGCATACTTGAACATATACATACTGTACGTACGTCCATGGACTCGAAAGTAGTATTCTAGTAGAACGTTGA
>JBBPMF010000649.1:0-20204 GCA_038090175.1 Austroboletus eburneus | reverse complement strand
GTATCACAGTTATGTCTTTCATGATGAGTACTTTTTTAACCATGGCAAGTTCGCATAACTTATATTTTACCAGCACAGGTGCGCGTACCTCTGAATACAGCACGTAGGTACTGTCGACAAGTACACGCGTCCTTGCTGACGTTTACCTGTGACAGTCTTGGCGGTTCAAAATATGAAAGCATCCGGAGCAGTATCAAAGGCGCAAGAAATCGAATTCAGAGCACTCGGAGGTAGCCTAGTGATGATGTCGAAAGGTTAGCGTTTTTCTAGATCGTTCGTCATCTTCAGTTAAATTTTGCGATCGCGAAAGTTCTCAACGATATGCTTGACTTGTAAGTCTCTTGTACTTTTCGAGAATCGACCCTGACATTCTGTCAGTAATCGCATGGACAGCGGACGCTTCGAGATCTTGTCTAAACCATATGCATTTCATGCAGTAATACGAACCCTCTTTGTACCCCTACAGATGGCCACCAATGCACGAAATCTTGAATTAGTGACCCATTTGGACAGTGCGATTGATGAGGTAGGCTGTGTACATGTTTATTTTGAGCCATGTTCTAACATTAAAATAGGTCGCACTCAGGGCAGCTTGCGAAGCTGCAGGCGAAGACCCGAGCAAGATTAGTAACATGGAAGATGGTGTAGTGCTTGGGGATGCCATACGACTCCGACAGATTATCAACAACCTCGCTAGGTGAGGTGTAGCAACTTTCTGGAGGATCCCGTCATAACAGCATGACGACAGTAACGCGTGCAAATTTACACCCGCGGGCGGGTGTGTCACGTGCACGACTCGTCTTGTATTCCCTACCCATCTTCACCCTGAACCAGGGCATGTCGTACGGCCTGGGGCAGAGCCGGAGGACGTCATCGACGAAGTCTTGATCGCACCTGGGGATAGCATGGATCAAGATGCTGTCGCTGCTCCCGGTGTGCAGAGTAAGACCCCCTTGAAACGAATAGTTGTGCGGATTGAAGTCAGTGACACGGGAAATGGAATACCGCCCCGAGAAATTACACAGGGAAAGCTGTTTAGTAAGCTTTCAGCCCCTTTGGCAGCGACTTGGCTGATTCGTACAGCCGCATTCAATCAAACTGAACAGGGACGACAACAAGGCGGGAAAGGTACCGGGCTCGGTTTGGCTCTGGTGCGGCAGATAGTGAAATTAAGTGGTGGGCGTCTCGGAGTTCGCTCGAAGCTTGGACATGGATCGACATTTTGGGTTGAATTGCGTATGTATATTATACTTCATCTCCGTCTCGTCACCAAGACGTCTTATGCTCTCTTTCTGCCATTGATGGTACTGACCCGGCACCGTTTCGCACGGCCGTTATAACATAGCTTTGGGTGTTGGGGTCAAAGTTGTCGATCTACCAGAGCCCGAATCTGGGATGACTGACAAGCATGCGTCTGATCTCGAGGGACCGTTGTCTTTTGACATGTTCCAGAACCGGACTTTACGATCAGCGCTCATTCCTAATGCGATGGAGTCGCTTATGGATCAGGGTATGAATGGCCTGTTTTCTAGCGTCGGTTTCCTGATGATTTGATATGAAGGTGGCTTGGTGGAGCTGATGCTGCCAAACGCGAACGATGATGATTCAGAGCCACGCATGCTCACGAGAACCATCGGGGAGCTCTCTTCTGGGACTCAACTCGGCCCTCCGTTGCCGTCCAGGTCGTCGGGTTGTCTGGCAGATGGCAATTCCAAGGGCAGGGGGCAGGCCCCCAAGAGGGTGTCTGATTCTGGGTGTGCGGGGCCGTCAGCCGTGCTAACGAGTGCTGGGTCCGCTGCAAGCTATCCCAAATCGCCTGTTCAGGGAGCGGCACCGCCGCTGGTGCGGAGGGGATCGTCTATTGTCTTGGAGTCGCCCATGATCGTGCTCGTTGTAGATGACGACCGGTTGACGCGCACGATCATGTCCCGGACCCTCTCGAGGCTCGGCTGCCACGTCTCGACGGCAGAAAACGGGGAGATTGCCCTCGAGATGATCATTGGAAGGACGTTTAGGCCGACGCAAGCATCCGGATCGCCCGACAAGGAACCCGGAGGCACGCCGAGTCGCTACGATGTCGTGTTCCTGGACAACCAGATGCCGATCATGTCTGGTTTGGAGGTAGTGGCGAAGCTCCGGGAGATGGGGCGGCGGGACTTTGTCGTTGGTGTAACTGGTGAGAGACTCGATGATCGTGCGGACGGTGGGGACTGAGATGGTGCAGGAAACGCGCTTATCGGGGACCAGAAGGAGTATTTCGAGGCAGGGGTGGATCAGTGAGCAAACCATGACTGAAACACAAGCGGCCGCTGATTTGGGATTAGCATCTTGACGAAGCCGGTGTTCGAGCCGAGTCTGGTGGAGATGCTGACGATTGCAGAGGAGCGGCGACGGTCGTAGGGTAGACGGATATTGGGTTCTTGTAGTTTGTGTAGGGGCTGATGTGATCGGATTGTGCCGAGTGCCGTTCCCCTCCCGCTTGTCAGCTGCGCCTGTTGTTCCCGCTTTCCAAGAGACTCCACACAACGTCCACAGCGCACAGACCAGCCAGCTCACAATGGCCGACACCCTTGGCGAGGTCTCTGCCACCGTCGACTACGACGCCAAACCGTCATCACCGTCACCGTCCCCGTCCCCCGACGCAAACGACTGTACAGGTGCGTTTATCCGGCTGCTTATTGGTCTATCAGACCGGCCCACCCTTACTCATCCTTCGTCCGATTCCAAACCATACCACGCATCCGAGCAGAACAAACGCTCTCCAGGAAACGCGAAAGGGAGGTATCGCTTGAGCCAGCGACGCCCAGGACTGCCACCAACGCTGTACGTCCTGTTCTCGCCCCAACGCGTGGCACCCTCCTGACGTAAACCATCCCTCTTACACGCCCTGCTTGCCTGTTCTTCCCCAATTTCCATATCCCGTCCTCCAGCACGCGCTCGACATCAAATCGCCTGCCAAGAAGGGCCGGGTCCATCTCGATACCACCCTCGAAGAGGACATGCCCGACACCCAGAGCCAGTCGCGCTCTCGGACGCCCTCACATCCGCACTCACCGACCCTCAGTGTCTCTCCACCGCATGACGTCAAGGTCCGACAAATCAGCCAAGGCGTCGAGGACATCAAGTGGCAGCAGTGCGTCGAGGCACAGCAGGACGCTGGATCCGCCTCACAGCCCAGCATCGCGCCCTCCCATGGGGATGCAGACGAGACGCAGGGCAGTATCGAAGCAACGCAGCCGGCTTCGGCCTCCCAATCCGCGCCAGCGCCGCCAAGCTCACTCGCTTCCGTCGAAGACGCCACCGAAGAGGCGGAGGAAGCGCACGATACCGCTTCTAGTCTCCCACACACCCGACGCACCTCTGAGTCGGACAATGGTGAGCCCGAGAAGGGTCTCAAACGCAAACTGGCAGATCGGGCCACGAGTGCGGGGCCTGACAGTGGGCCGTCGACGCTCACGCCGACGGTCGAGACCGCGAAGCGGCCTAGGGACGATGAGGACAAGGATGATAATCCACGTGTCTCGAAGCGGCCGTCTCCGCCTCCTGAGCGGAAGGAGTCGCCACCAGCCCCCGCTCCAGCCCCTGAGGCGGCGCCTACACCGAAACTCGTGGGTGTTGTAATTTGTCGCGCCGTGCCCTGCTCATCGTTTTGTTATCCAGGGTGGATTCATGTCGTACGCATCAACAGCATCTCCGTTCGCCTCTGTCAGAGGACAAAACATATTTTCCAGCGCAGCACCCAACCATCAAAAACTGCCCACGTCCCCGCCTACTAAGCACATTCCATTGCCTCTTGATACCTCTCCCATTCATGTCCCTTTTTCATCACCATTCGCCGCATTCGCCACATCTCAGTCTTCTTTGCGACAAACCACACCAAGCACTGCCACTAAAAGGACAGGATTTGAAGCCTTTGCAGGATCTGCTTCCCCGTTCGCATCCACCTCTCCGTACCATGCAAGGTCCAAATCGCCATTGGGAAATTATAGCGGAAAGAGCAGCATACTCGGACGGAGCAAATCTCCGACACGATGGGCGATGGGCATGAATGCCAGCGTGTTTTCGACGTATGCGGGCGCAGGCGGCCATTCGTTTTCGGCTCCACATCCCAAGCGTGCACGAGCCGAGTCCCCGAACGGGGGCTCTTCGAGAAGCTCGGAACGCAAGGACGAGTCGGTGTTGTGCGCACTCAGATATGGGGAAGGGAGCGGGAGCGGCGAAGAAGAGGGCGACGCAGACAGGGAAGAAAGCGATCATGCCCCATCGACGTTTGGTGAACGATTACGGGCAAGCAAGGACGACGACGACGAACAGAGCGAGGAAGAAAAAGAGAAACTGATGGAACAAGAAGGCGAGTTTAGATTCTCGTTCTCTATGCGATCCGTACTGAGGTGTTTTTTCAGTGATCACTGGCGAAGAGGAGGAAGAAACGTTGCTCCATATTCGGGGCAAGCTGTATGCGCTCTGTCCGCAAAATCAATGGAAAGAGAGGGGAAGTGGACAATTGAGGCTCAACGTTCGCCGAGCGGACGGAAGCGGAGCACGTCTTGGTTTGTTCTTTTTCCAAGGTCGATTCTTATGCTGAATTCTGTCGTTTCCTTTTAGTGATGCGAAAAGAAGCCGTTTACACATTGTTGTTGAACGTACCACTATTTCAGGGAATGAAGTGTTTCCTGGCACAGGACCCGAGGTACATACGGTTCAGCGTTATCGAAGATAACAAGACCGTGCATTATAATCTTCGGGTATGGTTGATGACGTGGGTATGTGACCTGATCCATCTAACCGTATGCGGTCTAGGTGGCAAATGCCAAGATTGCTCGAGAGTTGCTTGACGAAATCAACGCCAATATTCCCCCCTAACGAACACCCATTTTCTTCACGAACCCACCACGCCCATCTGCCTCATCTATAATTAATGTTGCACGTATGTAAAGTTGCGATCCTTTCTTGTATATACTCAAAGAGATATACCTGTTAACAGTGATAGATGGTATGGACGGTTTGACCATTTACTTTTTTTTGGGACCAGAATCCTTTCTTTTCTTTTCTTCCGCCCGACGAGGTTGCATGCATTAAGTTAACAGTATCTCGTACATGTTTTATTTCAAAGGAGTGACTTTCCATCGTCCTACCAATTGGTTCCCTCTAAGTACAAGAAGATCTCGTAGCATCTGCAATGAGTCTGACACGACGTTGAGCTTGCTTCCTGCCACCTCGTGCCATTCGACAGGCACTTCGGCGACGGGGATGCCGAGCTGTTTGGCGAGCAGGAGGAGCTCGACGTCAAAGATCCATGTTGCGAGGTGTTGTGCGGGGAATATGTGTTGCGCAGCGCGCCGCGTAAACAACTTGAAGCCGCATTGGGTATCACGGATATGCCCGACGCCGACGATGCGGAGGATGGTGTGAAGTCCGTGCATGAGAATGTTTCGAAGGAATGAACGCTGCTGACGAGTCAGTGCGCCGACGCTTTCTCAGAGAAAGACACGCACCTTGACGACCGCCTCCGTCTGGACGAGGTGCGCTCGGCTGCCCACGACGACCGCAGGCGCATTATCAGGCGCGATCTCGTCCATCGCCTTCCACAGCAACTCCAGGTCCTCGAACCGACTCGCCCCATCCGCGTCGACCATCAGGAGACGGTGGCCGCGCGCGTGGAGCATCCCATGGCGCACAGCGCCGCCCTTGCCGAGGTTCTTCTCGAGCGTGACCACGCGGATATCCGCCGTCGGATTCTTGGCGGCGAGCTCGAGTGCGAACGCCGAGGTGCCGTCCTTGGAGCCGTCGTCGACGACAACGAGTTCGTAGGTGCGCCCCGGCGTGCGTTCACGTTGGGTGCGGAGATGGGCGAGGGTGGTGTCGAGCATGGCGGGGAGACGCGTCGTTTCGTTATATGCGGGGATGACGACGGTGAGGTCGAGTGAGCCGTCGTCTGCGAGGCGGGGAAGCGGGAGGGGGTTTGGAGACGCGTGTGAGCGGTAAGTCTTTTCGGATGGACGGGTCACGAAGGGGGGCGGGGAGAGGAGGACGAGGGCGAGGTAGAGCTAGGGGCAAGGCGTCAGCGTGCGCGTGGCAAGTTGTTAGGAACACGATTCAGACGAAGGGGGCTTTTCCCCCTGACCCGAGGCTGTCGTCTCTGTCACGACGCAGCGCATTCTCGGAGAGAAGGGCTCGTGACTCGAAGAACAAGGATGAAGTGGGCAACTCATCATGCAAAACGCTGCAAGAAACGAGGACCAACGCACTCACGGAAGGCATCAAAACGGCGATCGCAGCGGCGCCATACGCAAGCAACGAGTGGTCCATCGTAAATTCTAGTTCGTCTTCATGCACAGCAGAGACGACGAAACGAAACGAAAGCGAGAGGATCTGAGTGTGGATAGAACCTTGTACGTGTCCAAAGTAAGTGGCGGTGAGAACGGCCGTGAGATTACAAAAAAAGACTAGTACACATCATATCCATCCTTTCCTGGCACAACACCATACGCGCCCCCACCCTTTCCAAACATTTTATACAGATCGTCTGCCAACACCTTGGGCACTTCATGGGCTGCAAAATGACCCCCTTTCTCGTGATCAAACTGTGCAACAACCCGGTTGCCTTGCCGAACCCAGCTACAGAGAACAGTGAGAATCGAACAGGTCGGGACAACAGAAACGTACGCCTTTGGATAGTGTTTGATCTCCTTTGGAAAGAACGAAGCGCCCATTGCAATCTTTGAATAGCCAATCCACATCGGAGTGTCTACTCGACCTTGCATGACCTCGTAGTAAATCCTCACAGACGCAGCCGGACCAGGACGAGAGAACCAGTAGATGGAAATCCACGTCAATACTGCACCCAATCAGTACCACTTTGCCTGCTATGGAACAACCCGTTCACCTTCGTCGTCCTCCCAAGGATAATCATCTGTCCAGTTGTGCAACTTTTCGTAGATCCACCCAAGCAGGGCGACGGGACTGTCAGCCAACGAATAACCGATCGTCTGAGGCTGAGTACATTGTTGAGCGAAATAACCGTTGCCTTGGTTGAGGAACCGACGCGTGCGCTCGAGACCTTCCTTGTCTTTCGTGGTCAATGGTCTGACCAGAGAGGAAAGGAACGACAACGGTTCCCGAAGGGCAGATGGAGGAACGCCACTGAAATAACTGGTCAAACCTCGCTTTCTCCAAAGAAAAAAAGCCCACCACTCACAAAGGTGTGTTTGTGTGCCACGCTTTATGATGCTTTCCGCCGTATTTTACAGCCATAGTACCCGTGATCTGGTGGAGGTGAACAAGCTGAAATAGAATGCGTTGGCAGGAAGACGTACGAGACACCCCCAATCACCACCCTGAGTGACTACAAGTGCAAGTCAGCCTGACAGCCTGTAATAGCATGTATTGCTCGCCATATTCATCATATCCTAACGCCAACATGAGCTTGTGCGCAACCTGTGTTTCAGAAGGAGCGTTCGAGTCGAGTCCTGTCATCATATTGATATGTTGTCACACCTCTGCAAATTGACTCTTGGAGAAGCCTTGCTTGCGAGGAGCTTCAGAAAACCCATAACCAGGGAGACTAGGAGCCACGACGTGGAAGCTAGGGTGCTTCGGGGACGACGCGGTCAACAAGGGTAGTAACTTGCGGACCTCGTAAAAGCTTCCTGGCCCTGTCCAACGGAAAATCTTCGTCGAAACACTGCGAAACAAAAGGCTATACACTGACATCCATGACAAAAGAGCAGTGGGATCGCGTTTTTCACAGTACTCTTCTTGTGTACATAGTGAATATTCAGCGTCCCGAAATCGTCGACGTCGATGTCCCGTGTAAACATGGGCAGTTCGTCGTTGAGTTCCTTTTCGTACTTGCGCCAGTCGTACCCATCCTTCCATCGTTCTGCGAGTCGTTTGACATCAGCAAGGGGCGTGCCATACTTCCACTCGGCGTTCTCGAGCTCGTCTGGAAAGGTGGCCAGTTCGAGCTTCTTGTGGAGGAGATCGAGCTTCTCATCAGGGATTGCAATCGTGAACGGTGATTCGGCCATCGTAGTCAGGACACTGTAGACACAAGCGTAGCGGTTCTCGTCGAGGTGGGCTGGAGTGAGGACTAGCTGAGACGGAGAAGTCAGACAGTTATTATGTACTTGACAGGCTCGCGCCTTATAAATGGCCTTGGGTCGGAGAAGAAGTTGTTGATAAGGTTTATGTGTGCCAGTGTCGTCGGTTGTTTTAGACGCGTGTCGTACTTGATCTTGAAGGATATCGTGGACCCGACCGTGGATATGCACAACACTGGCAGCAAGGATCTTTGAGTTCACTGGAAAGCAAACTCTTTGCGTATGCAGCAAGCCTGTCGTAGGCGATCCGCCGAGATGTAGAATAACTCCGAGCAAGCGATTCGACAACTTCTCTTGATTCGTCTGTTTCCCGGGCAACAGGATGCAATTCGAAAGCACCGAAGCGCCCTTTTTGAAGCATGCGGTCGCAGAGCCTGCTGGTCAGCAAGTCACCAGCAGACCACATGACTCGGATCCGAGTCCCATTGTAGGCGAGAGATATCCCCGGGTACCACGCGTGGATCGTTAAGAGCTGGCGCTAGCGTATGATTTTCGTCCTGGCCAAACAAAGGCTAGAATAAAGTGTCGCTTTTCACGCAGAGCGTTGCCACGCTGATGAGAGAGTTTCTGGACGGAAGATGAGCTGGAATTGTTTAGAAGTACACTTGGGTAGCGTCGCCGCTGTTGTGTATCTAACCGACGGCGGGAAGCGAAGTGCCAGGGCCGGATCCGGCGCCGGGTTCACATCCGCTTGGATGGTCTCCTGTACCACTCCAGTGTACTACAACATCACTACTAGTACATTTCGGTTCGTTTCTATTCCAGCGCCTTCATGCACCTTTCCCCGCTCGACCTAGCTGATCGCGTCCTTCAAGCTCGTCCCCACGTCCGTGAAACCTCTGGAAGTCGGAAGCATCATGTGCCAGTCCTCAGAGCTTCTTCACAAACCAGCACGCTCAATCATCTTCTCGTGACTTGCCGACAGCTCATGGGCTCGAACCCATCGCATGTATACCCTTTCCTAAATCATCCTTATATTATACTTGTCATCGGGGATGCTGGAAGGGTCCATTCTGGGATAGCCTGCGTAGCGAAACGGGCTGATCCAGTGGCCCGCCCATATGGAAAGATCTCATGGTACGTTCCGGGTGCTTTTCCATCTCGTATAAGAAGAGGACAGTCGGCTTCTCTCGCTCGACCCAGCAAGCATACTGGTCTCTTGAGAGATGATCAGGTCGACGTTCCTTTTCTTCGCCACGCTCGCTACGTTTGCTTGGGCATCACCCCGAACGTATTCGTCCGCCGTCAGCCTCTCTGGACACTCGTTCTTGAATGCCTTCCAATGGCAAACCATTTCGGATCCCACACACGGTCGAGTGTATGTCTCCTGCTTTGCGCTTGGTGATGCGTGCGTCTGACAATCGTAGAAACTATGTCGACGCAGGAACAGCTTGGTCAAAGGGCCTGGTTTGGGTTTCTGGAAGCACCGTAGGCCTGAGAGCCGATGATACCACCGTCCTCAACCCTAGTGGCCCGGGACGAAACTCTTTCAGGCTGCAGTCTATGAACACATATAGTCAACACGTCGCGATGTGAGCCTGGCTGCGATCACTAGGTTTATTTGGCTGAAGGAATCCCAGTTTCGATATCGGCCATATGCCCGAGGGCTGTGGAACTTGGCCCGCTGTCTGTAAGTCGTTTGCATAGTCTGAATATTGGGCAGAACTCAACCTTTTATCCTTTTATATATATATCAGGGTTCGTTTGATTCGTTGTGTTGCAGCACTTGCTGACACCGGTCCCGTACTTTCTCCACGGTGTTTATAGGGTATGCTTTCGGTGTCAGCGCTGTGTGGTGTACTGACCTTGTACGCAGGAAGTCGGTGCTAATTGGCCGAACGAGGTTTGAATCGTATAAAAGTCCATCGACTATGTGTCTGATGGCCGCTTTGCAGGGTGAGATAGATATTATCGAGGGTGTCAATGATCAGTCGCCCAACCAGGCGACTCTTCATACCAGCCCGAGTAAGTGTTCTTGTTACGTTGGCGGTATTTATTTCCTGACCTTCTCCGAGATTGTGCTCAACCAAGCAATCGATGGCAATATGGGTGAATGCCGTGGACGTTTTGCAAGAAAATAGGTTTCTGAACTACCTTCGATCCAGAATGAGCATGGAAAACAACTGCGATGTTTTTGCTACGAATAATATCGGATGTGGCGTACGATTCGCCGATCCGATCAGCTTTGGCCCAGGTTTCAACGATAATGGCGGTGGCTGGTGAATCGCTCATGAATTAATTCCGAAACGTCAAATTGAATGACTTTTGCGCCTCAGGTATGCGGTCGAGCGGAGCGCCTTGCATATTAAAGTCTGGTTTTGGGCACGCAATGCTGGATATGTCCCGAACGAAGTCAAATATCCGGGCAGAAATGCGACACCGGAACACTGGGTAGTTGGTCTGTGTAAATTTGGAAAAGCTGCTGATTAAACAACCAGGGCGAACCTTCGGCCTACTTTTATGATACCGATTGCAACCTTGCAACCCATTTTGGACCGATGAACATTATCATCAATCTAACCTTTTGTGCGTAAAATCGATTCCAGTGTGATGTACTGATCTGGACTTTTTTTGCAGGCGGAGACTGGGCCGGCAATACGTATGGTTCGAGTGGATGCCCCTCGAGCTGTGTAGGTGAGTATTTCAAGGTCGATCGTTCGACGTCAGAGAAAGACTCATTTGGTTAGATTACGTGAACTACAATCCAGGGGCATTCTCAAATGCCTACTTTGAGTTCAACTCGCTACACATTTACGAATAGAAATGTCTGTTGGGAGGGTGATTCGCTTTCAGAACATGGCTGGATTTTGATCCTTGTACTTATCTCTAGTATACTCTCCAAACTTGCAGGGGGCATCAAATTTTTTGATCCGAATCGTGAACTGAGATGTCTTGGTGACGTATGAGGCAAGACACACGGAAGCGAAACATGCATGATCGATCATCGCAACTGACTTGGACGCAACACTACGATGCGCTAAATGTGCCAGTCAGCCTGGTGACGTCGGACTTTGCAAACAAGTATGCGTATCCTTAAAAGTCGGATCACCTAATGGTACTGGCAGGATTACGACGGTGCCATACGTACCCACCTCTTCTTTTCACGCACTTCTAGATGGCAGTAGCGCCAAGACGTGGGGACCAACGAACCGAGACAATCTCGAGATCTGTGTATTGGACCGTTCGAGAGTGCATGACATGTCGATACGTAAACTTTTCTTTTCCTCCGTGAGTGACGCATCGGAAACGACCTTTTCTCCTCCCCAAAATCAATTTATCGCTCGCATCCATTGACCGAAATCGAATGAACTGCGACAGAAATTTTTGAAGTTTAGCCTAAAAGCCTAGTGAAGAAAGCTATTCCATAACCCGTCGTCGGATTTTCCCATCCGTGGGTGTATGTAAAAGAACGCGTGGATTCGTCATGGAACTACGACTTTTCTTCATTGCGTTTTAGCACGGGCTCGGAAAGGTGCTCTCGATACGGTATTTTTGGGTTAACCCCGTTTGGTTTAGTCTTCGTGGCCCTTTAGGGCACGAGGCTGCTTTGGAGGCTAAGTTCGGGCACGACGGCGATTTTTATTTTTCGCTAAAGTTCAGTGATCGATTGATGAGTGCTTCTAGGACGAATGTGTGCAGCGACTCGACAAGTTTGTCATCGAGACTCTGACTTGAGAGATTACTTGAGGCGGCATGTATCGTCGTTGTGACATGCGTAGAAGTGCCGTATCTACTCCGAGTCCGACGCTAGTATCGGCGTCCGTGGAGCGAAAAAAAAAAGAGGGTGGTAAGCGAGCAAGCAAGCGTGTGGCGATGCAGATAATATCCAAATCAATGATGCGCACGGTCAGTCGTCGTCGTCGCCAGTGTTTCGAAACGTCGATAAAGAGTTGGCAATTTGCACCACGAGGCTGTGCCTGTCTGGCCGTCGGCATGACTATGGAATAGTACCGAATGCAAACTAGACGCAGGGCGTCAAGTCGTATCGTCTCCATTGAACTACCAGCCACGTAGAGGTACATGGTATCTCGTATCAAAGCACGTAGCAAGGCGCCAAACAAATCGACAAGGTCGTTCGGCGATCGGCGGGATGCGTTCGATTCAAGCGTACCCGTCCTTTCCAGGAACAACGCCACAAGCTCCACCTCCCTTTCCAAACATCTTTCGCAGATCGTCCACTAATTCGTTTGGCTTTTCGTACGCTGCAAAGTGTCCTCCGCTGTCATGTTCGAACTCGGCTACGACTTGGTTGCCTCGGCGAATCCAACTGGAGAAAATTAGACGTCAGGGGATTTCTCTTTAGTGGTGACTAGTGTATACTGACGATTTGGGGAGAATCACGAGCTCTGCAGGAAAGATAGAAAATCCCATGGGTATTTTCGGATAGAGGGCTGGGGTCGAAGTAATGTTCCATTGACCTCGGCTAAACTCGTAGTAGATTCTTATGGACGCAGCTGGGCCAGCACGCGAGAAGTAATAGATGGATATCCAAGTCAAAACTGGCGCACGTCAGCATCACCGAGGATGATCCGTGCTACATGGCTCACCTTCGTCGTCTTCCCAGGGATACTTGTCTGTCCAGTTGTGTAGTTTCTCGTAGATCCAAGCGAGCAATCCGATGGGACTGTCTGCCAACGAATAGCCAAGAGTCTGAGGTTGAGTGGATTGTTCCGCAAAGTAACCGCAACCGCTACTCTGGAACCATTGTGTACGAGCCAGACCTTGTTTCTCCTTTACGGTCCAAGGTGTGACTAACAATGCGAGAAACGATAAAGGATCTTTCAAGGGAGTTGGAGGCGAGCCCCTGGAACAATATTAATGCTCGTGTAATTTCGAAAGGAAGATAGATAGACCGACAAAGGCATGTTTGTGTGCCAGGCCTTGGCGTGCTTGCCGCCATAAGCGTGAGCAATTTGGTGCGAGATCTGAAGCGATTGAGCGGTCTGCAGTAGACAAGGGCAACGAACATTACCGCGGATCCCCAATCTCCCCCTTGTGCGACTATATATAATGCGATTACTGCGCATCCAAAGAATGTTGATATGATATAAATTTACCATATTCATCGTAACCCAAAGATAGCATCAGTTTGTGTGCAACCTGTCCCTGACGGTGAGTGATCGAATACACAGCATGTATACAAGGACTAGCCTCTGCATATTGTTCAATCGCGAAGCCTTGCTTTCGAGGTGCCTCAGAAAAACCAAACCCCGGCAGACTGAGCGCGACTACGTGGAAGGTGGGATGGTCCGGGGAAGAAGCGGACAATAAAGGCAACACTTTTCGGACCTCGAAGAAGCCCCCGGGCCCTGAACCTTTTTAAGAGCGGGAAACATAGGAATAAAGGGTATGTACATCCGTGGCAGAAGAGTAACGGGATGGCATTCGCTAGGGTGCTCCTCTTGTGCACGTAGTGGATGTTTAGTGTTCCGAAGTTATCGACGTCAATGTCTCTTGTGAACATGGAGAGCTCGTCGTTGAGTTTTTTTTCGTGCTCTCGCCAGCTATAGGCGTCCTTCCAGCGCCCTGCGAGACGCTTGATATCAGCAAGAGGAGCGCCATACTTCCACTCTGCATTGTCGAGTTCGTCGGGAAAGACGGCGAGCTCGAGCTTTCTCCTGAGGAGGTCGAGCTGAGCGTCAGGGACAGCGATGGTGAACGGTGTCTCGGACATTGGGAGAGGTTCGAAAGATAGTTAACCGTTGTGGGAGAATCTCACGATTAGTACCGGCTTTTCCCGGGAGATGTGCGGAGTGCGCGGGCGTCATGAGCGACGACGGTATCGGCTGCGCGCCACGCAGGTTGCGCCCGCGCATGAAAGGGAGTGCATGATCCGTCGTGAGCTGGAATGCACGGTGGTGGTAGTCCGAATGGTCATGGAGGAGGAGGAGTGACCGAACTGGGAGGTGATCAGTGCCTTTGATCTCGATCTGACCACGTGGGTGTGCAGATCTCGATCGTGAGATGAGATGTGAATCTAATTGAAATGAACCTGATTTTGGTCGAGCGCTTGCCTTTTACTCACAGTTTTGAGTCCTCTTCTTTCCGCTCTCATCTTCGTACGCCTCCTCCTCGCCATCCTCTTTCTTTTTTTCACCTTTCTCTCTCCCAGTCCTCGCCAACATGAATGTCTCGGATCTCCTCCAAGACTCCCCCTCACAGCCCCGCCGACGCCCCCCTCCCGCTCAGCGCGACTCCCCGCCCCCCGCCCAATCAGGGCCCGCATCTCTCCCCTCCACCTCCGCCTCCCCCCCGTCCCAGCACCAGCACCACCACGCCCTCCCCCACCAGCACCAAGCACACCCTCCCCCAGCACCGCAGCCCTCGTATCCCCCTCAGCCCACCCAGTACTACCAACCTCCCTTCCCCCGTCCGGACCCCCCGATGCACCGTATCACACCCCGTCCGCCTTCACAGATCCATCAGCCACACATCGATCCCACTCCCGCAATGGCCAGCCTCCAACATCCATCTCCCTCCGCACCCCCACCTCACGTGCATCCACATGCCACTTCCTGGGGTCCTCCTCCCGCGCCGCGTCAGGGGTCCTCCCCTCTCTCCGTGGCCAATTTGGCGCCTGGCTCAGCGTCACTCCATGCTCGTACCCATCATCAGCAGCCTCCTCCTCAGATCAAACCGGCTATGCCCGGCTCAGGTATGTCCACCTCCTCTCCCCCGCCACAGATCAGCCCGTCTCATATCTCTTCTTTCCTTGCGCTTTCTTTTTTCTCTCTTTTTTTCGCATCCACTAATCCGTCTATTAGAACGTAGCCCAGTAGTACAACGCGCACATCCAAACGGCAGCTCTACTCCTTCGAGCATCAGTTCGTCTTCTCTGTCACTCTTCTTCTTTACTCTCATCTGTCAACAGCCGCACACTCTCCCCCCTCAAAGCCCTTGTTAACCACCGCTTCCGGCGTCCTCATCCTTGATAACCGCAATGCGGACGACCAGTTAGCTAGACCCCCCACCCAAGCCCAGCCGCATGGCCCCCCTTCTGCTCACCTAAACACCAGTCCTGGCGCCAGCTTCAAGCCCGGTAGAGAAAGAGAAAAAGATTGGGAACGCGAACGCGAACGTCAGCAAGAAGATATGGACTTTATCCGTCACGTTGCCAGAGAACGTGTCGCTGCTGGTCCTTTTGACAGAGAACGAGACAGGGACAGGGCTGCCCTCCCTTCCCCACGCGAGCGTTCGCTTGCGTCCCCCCATGATCGCTCTCTCCCATCTCCACACGACCGACCTCCACACGATCGCTCCATCCCTTCCCCTCACGAGCGCGACCGTCCTCCACCTCATATGCACAGAATGTCTCCCCTTGCTCGACCTCCCCCTGCTCAGCCGCCACCTTCTCTGCGAACCCCAGCCCAAGTACAGCAGTCCCCTCCGGGTCCAAGCCATCGCATACCCATACCTCCCCCACACGACCGTATGCTACCTCCAAACGAACGAGACCGAATGCCCCCGATTCCCCACGAACGTCCACCACACGATAGGGACCGCATACACCCTCCTTTCTCCCATAGACAAGCTCCTCCCCTACTTCCAGGACAAGGCCAATTCCAGACACATCCTCCCGAGTGGGATCCGCGTGACCGCGACATGATTCGTGAACGCGATCTCGCAATCAACCCCGGTGGCCCTCCGCGTGACTTGGGACGGGAGAAAGACTTGGACCCGACACGCGATCCTGAATATGCCTTCCACCACGACCACGATCGCGCTGCTTATATTAGGGAGCGGGAACGCCAACGGATGAGAGAGACCCGGGACCCAGGCATGCTTCCCCCCCAACGCGAACGTGACGTAATCCTGCCGGGATCAAGAGACCTCCACCCAAGGGAAAGAGACAGGGAAATTATTTCTGCACGCGAACGAGAACGGATGGCTGAACGCGAACGTGGTGACATGGTGTCCAGGGAGATGGAGGGTATGCCCATTTTACAGCGAGAACGAGATATGCATATGCAGCGTGAGCGTGTTGCTGTGTTGCATCGCGAAGGAGAAACTGGACCAGGAGTGTCGCCTCGAGTTTACGATCGCGAGAGAGAGAGAGACCGTGAACGTCGCACACACTCTCGTGTGCCCTCTCCTCATGGGATGAATATGGGTGGGACTGGCGTACCTCCCCTTCCCAGCACGAGCATGGCTGGGCCAGGTGCTCCCGGCCCGCACCACCCCCCTCCCCCTGTACATGATCATCACTCTCGCGAACGTGAACTTCAGCTTGTCAACGAACGCGAACGGCATCTCTGGGAACGGGACAGAGAGCGCGATATGGATCGTCGACAATACCGAGACAGAATGCCTATGCCAGAACGCGACAACGAACGCATTTCCCTTGCCGACAGGGAGCGTGCGATTGCCGAACGAGAGAGGGCGGCGTACGAACGCGATCGTATGGCCTTCTCGGACAGACCTGACCGTGTCTTTTCCGACCGGGAGAGGCTCGAAAGAGAACGAATAGCAGAAAGAGACAGAGTCTTGATGGAGCGGGAGCGTATGGGCATCAACGACAGGGATCGCGATCGCGTTATGCATGAACGAGAACGTGCTATGCCTCCCGAACGTGTCGTCGTGGAGCGTGAAAGGATCATTCTGGACCGCCCTGGTGATCGTGAACGCGTACCTATGCGACCACATCCCTTTGATTTGGCAGAACGTGAACGGGTGGAGGCATTCGAACGAGAGAGAGAGCGCGAGCGTCTTGAGGCGATGGAACGGGATCGCGAACGGGGACTCGAGGCCGCTAGCTCCAATGGACTTGTCCCCCCCAGGGACAGGGAAGGTGACAAGGATCGAAAGGTCCTTGATGTACCGGTGGTCGAGCGCGATCGCGACGAACGATCTATTGGTCCAGTCGCGGATCGTGAATTGATCGAAAAACGAGAAAGGGAGCGACTGGAAATCATGGAACGTGAACGGATCGTTATGATGGACAGGGAGCGAGAGCCAATGGATACCCCAAGCCGCGAGACGGAGCAACCGGAAGTCGACCGTGAACGTCACGAGACCAGAGAGCGCTTCGAGTTGCTGCAACGAGAAATCAGCGAGCTCTTGGAGCGTGACAGACTCGCAGGACTGGATATCATGGAGCGCGAGCGTCTCGGGAGGTTGGAACGTGAAAATTTCGAACTTCTCGAGCGCGAAAGACTGGAAATGCTTGAACGCGAGCGCCTAGATATGCTTGAACGTATGCCTAGCGCCGAGGAACTCGCCAAAGCCAGGAAGGAAAGAGAGAAGAAGCCGTTTGTCAGTCTTGGAACTTACGTTTGGCCACGGGCGCCCTTTCCTTACTATTTCCCGGAATGGATTCCTACGCCTATCGTTGAAGTGGCCAAAGCAGTCGAAGGTAGTCCCAGCTCGGGTCCCTTGCCATCCACTTCTACACCGCAACCTGCTACCGCAGCAACTCAAATACCCACTGAACTTCGCATTACCGTTCTCGTTCCGCCATCTTTTCTGCCACCTGCCCGACCTCAGAAGTTCCGCCTTTGGGGTGGTGGTTTGCCTCCACCACCACCTTTCCCTTATACTCCCTCGATGTACTCCTATTCGCGACGTCGTGTCTATACGGACGACTCTGATGTCATCCAATGTGCAGTGCATGCTGGCCTACTAACGTGGAGCGGCATAGCTCGAGCAAAGAAAGAAGGTCGAACGATACGCGTCGTTCTTGCGCTTGTACCCACGTTGGCTTCTGCCTCTGGTGCGGTCAAAAACGGGCAAAGCGAAAGTCGCATTGGCACGAATGGTATGAGTGCCAACGGCCACGTGAATGGAACCACAAGCGTTCCTCGCACTCGCACCAATACACCCCTTCCACCGCCGGTTCCCTCGGCTCCTTCCACCTCTTCCTCGAGCAACGACCCACAGCTGCCTAGTTACGCGGGTGGTGTTTGGGCGAGTCGTTTCATTGGTGGATGGGGTGAGTCCTTCTATGGCGAGGAGAGCGCGGGGAGGGGCGATAGCGCGGGGCGAATGACTAGTTTCGAAGAAGCCGAGGATGATGGAAGAGGATGCGTCAGCTGCGGATGGGGATGGGGCCACGATGGGAGCGCATTCGAGGTCATTAGCGTCGATGTCGTCGAGGTTCGTTTCCACGTTATCCACCGATAGTCTTTTTTTGGCTAACGCATCTCTCCTCAGCAAAACGCACACGTCGCTCCCGGACTTGGGCTTCGCAACCGCTCGCAGCGGCTGGCGGAGTATGCCCAACGTCGTGCTGACATTCTCGGGCTTGCTCCGCCGCCATCCCCACCGCTCTTTGACGTGACCAATACACCAAAGAGGCGACGGCTCAACGTGGATTTCACGGAAATGAAAAAGGCAGGGTTGAGCGAGGTGACCGCAATCGCCGAGGAAGCGAAGAAGATGCAAGCGATGACGATCTCTTTTGGTGTTCCCGATCGAAAAAAGAGCAAAACGGGGGTCGGGTATGTCTCGCATTTTACTTTGCTTGTCCATTCCTGGGAACTCAATTTATCTCGGGTCTGTTACATAGATTCAAATATGACGCCAAAGTGGTTCAGTCTGCGCTCTTCCCCCACCTCTATCCGGAGTCGACGGTCGTCCCACCGCCATGTAAACGTCGCAAGATTGCCGCTCGGGAAAGCCAAGGGAACGGTGATGTGGACATGGGATCTGCTGATGCACGTCGGGGAATCGTGCTCGAAAGCGCGACCGAGACTTTTGTCGTTACCTGGGGCGCGCTCGAAGGCGGCAAGACGAGATACATGCTTTCAGTGCTCGGGTCCGACTCGCCGCGTCCTCCGGCCTCGAAAAAGCTAGCAACAGATCCCCGCGTCGAACCCTCTGAGAGGAAGACGTCGGCGGACGACACATTGCTGAGCAAGAAGACAATCCCTCCCGGCTCCATAACCGCGTCCCAGGATTCGACATTCAAAGACAAGGAGACGAGCGCGGTGTCGTCCGAGCCACCATCGACGGCCTGCCCACGGCCTGTGACAACCCCCAAACCGACTATGCGCGTGTTGCGGTCAAACGTGTCCGGCAGCGATTTCACCTTTGACGAGAACACGATCGTCGTCAAAGGTGGTGCCCTAGACACCGTGGACGATGCGAAAATGGCTGTGGATGGGGAAGATGCAGTGACGATGAGGGTGTTGAGATGGCGATGGTATGGAAAGTCATGACATTGCGTTAGACATCTTGTTCGATTATCTATACTATTATGGGGTGCATGTACTCCACGTCATTGCTAATTTGCATCGATTGTTCAACGGATACTACTTTCTGAATTTTGTATTGACTCGATCTTCGGAGGTCATCGTAATCGTACACTAGACTCTACAAACACCCTAGGTCAGCGACGCCTAGGTAGCATCGTTCTCTTCTTTGACCTGTGATTTCCGAGACCACAGCCTTTCTCTTTTCTTCACTCGCCTGGTACGCCGGAAAGCGGTCGCGATATATTTGTTTTTCTGCCCCGGGAAGCTTCCTCCAGTATATTTCAAACTGGTTGGTCGTCTTGCCAGGATTCTCTTGCATCCACTCTATACGGCACAACCCCCTGTATGCAATCGAACATGTATAAAAGTCATAATTGACACTTGCTGTGCAGTATTACGTGTTCCCGTTGTCTTGGACGCGTTCGCGACAAAATTGTCGGCGCCGAGCCGAGTGTTTGTCGAGGGACTTTGTATTTTGCGTCCGTAGATGCTCACTACTATGGCGGTCGGATTGCACATTTAATCGCGCACTTTTTTTGGGATCGCGCATTTTTTTGGGTCGCTGGGTCGCGCATCTTTCTTTTGGGTCACGCATCTTTTTTTTTGGGATCGCGCATCTTTCTTTTTGGGTCGCGCATCTTTTTGGGTCGCGCACTTTCTTTGGGATCACGCGCATTCGTCGACTTTCTTCAAAACAAGTTCATTTCACCCCGTCGTTAGATAACAAAACATAAAGATATCTAATCAGAATTCTTCACAAAGAAATACCGTGAACTTGAACGCGAGGAGGATCTACTGAGAGAACAAGTACTGGGGCGAATTTCAATTGTCCACCAGCCAACCAGGAAGAGACAAATGTTTTGATCTTAAGCGTTCCAGAGTCCATGTTGAAATTGTTGATGGCCTTCGC
>JBBPMF010000648.1:0-20240 GCA_038090175.1 Austroboletus eburneus | reverse complement strand
TCACAGGCGCTTATGAACCGTTTTGACAGCGTGACAGGACCTTCTTGGCGGTGTAAGCTCCATGCATTGTGCATCTGATATCCGCTCATATCTTAACTAAGGCACTAGCACAGCACGTATCATGGAGATGGTGTTTCTTTATCAACCTGTAAGACCATTATTACTCTTGCCTGCACCTTTTGTATTGACAGAGATATCTAGGCCCATCGGCGGTCTTGCAATAGTTATTCTCGTTATTTTCCTCAATCTCAATCCAATTCGAGACGAACTTGTTTATTGGACTTGTTTCCCTCGTTGCTGGCGTCGTGTGCTTATTCATCGGCTTTGACTTTAGTCAGTCTTCATGTAAGGATATACAATACTCCCCACGTTACTCTGTAATGACCTGACAAGGGGCGGATACCTAGACGATTGTTCCACTCGTTCTCGGAGTCATCTTGCTCACTGCCGGTGGGATCAATGAGGTCTTTACGAAGCGTTCCGCAATCATCCATTCACGTTTGTTCAAGGTGAATGGCCTGCCACGGATGATCTATGACATACCTAACAAGTATCAAAGACTCGCACCACAACCATCATACTGATTGCTGTTTTCGTTCATGTCCTCGTCTACTTTGCAGTATCTTAGTGAGTGGCTAAAGTTGATGCACCGAGGCTTTCGACTGACTTGGTACCCAGCTACTTGCCTTTGTTTTACCAAGGTTGATTTTTTCTTTTACTATAAGTCAGAACGAGATTTGAATAGTGATGTAGTGCTCGGATCCTCAGCTACTGATTCTAAAATCAAGTATGTGTCATTCAATTTCCTTCCATTCCTCGACTTATGCTATTATTACAAGATGCTCACGTTTGCTCTTGCAATTTCCCTCGCATCTATTGCTTCAGGATTAGTTGTGTCGCAGACGGGAAGATATCATCCGACAATATGGGTGGCAGCCATAATGACGGCTCTCATGAATTATACTTCAAGTCTGTGTGTTATCCTTTGCTTAAGTGCTCTGTCACTGTTCCGACGCCATCTGTAGCGTTATACAGGAAATCTTACCTGTGGTCGCGGCTATCGGAATGGGTTGCCTGTACCAAGTGCCGATGGTTGCTCTCCAAGCGGCAATGCCACTGAAAGACACCACTACGGCCTCCAGCGGCCTCCAGTTCCTTCGTTAAGTTCTTTAGAACGCGCTATCTCGTCTATTTTGAATGATTATATATTTTCAGTACAGTTGGCGGCGCTGCGGGAATTGCTGTCGGGGAAGCCATCATTATCAGCATTCTTCTTGGAAAACTGTTGCGCACTCCCGATTTCCCCAGTCTCGGACTTGGAACTATGGCCGCCGAACTCAACGACAACTATTACGAGGTTCATTTGATTCCTGCGAGTGCCTCGTTATCAAGATGGAGTCTATTTTCATGTCAATTCAGAATTTTACCCTCCGCCATGCTGTGTTACATTCGTGGTCAGATATGATCGGCACGATATAGATCATGTCCGCACCCATGTATGGCTTGGTACTAATTCTGACGTTATTCTTGCGTGAGTATTCGCTAGATCGTAAAGTCGGAGCGGGGAATCCAACATGCTTGGAGACATTGAAAACTTTGGGTGCGGCCGAATCTCGAAACGAGGAAGATGAGAAGCTGGAAGATGACCAACACGATATCTCTCTTCGTAATACAAACACAAATACCCCCGCGGAGAAGTCGATCGTGGATAAGGAGAAAATGGAAGTAGAGGTATACCCTACGCAAAACGCATGATGATTCTGTCATGCACACAGGAACACAAACAATTTATGCATCAAGATATCACGTCCTGCGTGGTATGACCTTTTTTTACAGTCGCCACACTTATGTTGGGTTTACCACCGCAGCGGATTGGCTCACTCCGCCCATGATAAAGGGACTCAGAAGGACTGCTGTAGATCGTATCGTCAGTTTTATCGAATCTTCCCGGTTGTGGTAGTCCCTGTATACCATGCTCTATATGTATGTATTATGCTGAAATTTACCTCCATTAATGCCACGAGATGTTCCGAAGCTCGCACTTTGGAGTCTACACGTGGGAACTGTGATAAGTACATTCGCGGCGAGCGCGCGAAACGGGACGAACGGCATGTATTTCACGCCAGCCGGCGAGGTCACCAGCCGGGCGGTGCCGAGCCGTGCGAACGAGGTCACCGCGCGTCAACGCGGTGGCCACCAGGGGCCGGATACATTTAATGCATCTGAATACAGAATCCCTGCGGTCGAAACATTCTCTTATACTTAGGAGCGATCTTTCCTTACGTGTATCGTGCTCGATGTAATCCATGTACTTTCTTCAGGTTACAGTGCATATTTGCCCGAAGGGCACTGTTTAATCCCAATGACGTGCATAAATGAGGCAACAGGTTGACGTCATAAGATCACGCGGAGTCTGTCTCCACTGCCTTGCCTAGGGTTGGTGAAAAACCTTCCAACTTGCTTTTGCCATGCTTTCACAGCGTTCTGGAGTCGGTCGCAAATTTTGTCGACTGGAATCGAATCTTTTTTTTCCACCAGATATCACCAACGTGGCGCTGTTGAAATGGACAACCTGAACGGCAAGACAAGACCGAAACACGAAACTCCAGGAGGGCATGGGTAGAAAAAAGATCTCATGCGGCAAGTAAACCTAAGTATAACATGGCTACACGTGAATGAATTAGACTACAAGTTGGTTCCGAGTCTGTTAATCTACACTTGCTCAATATCGATGTGTGATACAATTAGTTTGCAACATTATAAGAAAATTGTCACTTTGAGCATACGTCAACCTGAACAAATTCCTTGAGGGGAAATCTATTTCTCTTATAATGCACCACGGGTGCACGAAATTTTTCACAAACTTTCCTCTCTGTGCTCTCTGTGTAAGGAAAGGCGAATATGATGGTCAGCGATGAGACGTACCTGCACTCCTCAAGATAGAACCCAATTCAACCACAGATGAAGTCGCCGAGCGAGGCATGCCTACAATGGATTCGCAAAGGCGACCCACAATCTGTCCTCCTGTTCCACCATTGTGCTTCCCATGCCCACGCACCCGCTCATTACCGCGACGGCAGTAATTCGACGGTTTGAAACTTGGGCTGGTACGGGTGCTTTCGCATTTTCCGACGCGAACACCAAGGGATGAAGAGCACGAAAGAGAAATGGCTGAATAAGGTGTCTGCCAATCCTCCACCATAACACCCATTCTTTTTTTGCGTCAATATGCGAACGAACTAGTTCGTGAAGAGGTTTAGAGCAATTACTGGAGGTGACGATGTGTAGGTGACATACTTCGTTCCTGTGGGGACATCCGCCTCTTTAACGCAATGATACATACCCACCTTGCAATAGTAACTGAAATCCAAGACCATTTCGAAATAATCGACGAATTAAAAATTGATAGGAAAGATTCTGGAGGCCTTCCAAGTTGACATCCAGGATGCTGGGACGGCGTGCCAACGCCTTCCAAACTTTAAAATTGAGCGTCAGTGATCCATGATACCAACGCCCACCGTATTCAAGGGAGACTAAGCATACTGTTGCATTGCGCACGTCGCACGAGTATGGCCGACTCCAAAGTTTTAATTTCCACCACTCCAGGCTGGGCCTGAGATGTCGCCCTCGGAAGGGATGGATTGGAGTTCGGTTACATAAGACCGTTTTTTTCAGCGTCCGACTCGCCACCGCGCCACCAGCCGAGTGCGTGAAATCAAGGATCAGGCACAGCGCTTGTCACTCGGGAAGCGCTGACAACATCGGCGGAAACCTTGCTGTGTGGAAGGTAGAAGGAAGCGTAGCGAGGCACGCGACTATAAGTATAAATGCAAGGTAATTTTGTGAAAGTAGCGACGTGGCAAAGCGACAGTTGTCCAATTAGGGTGACGTCCTGCCGAGTAGGATCAGCTTGCAGATGGCGAGGACTTGGAAGCAATCCGATCATAGTGAAATCGATGGTGGCAGCCACATGGAGCGCACAAGCTTGAAGCACGTGATACATGCTGTGTATAACGGTTATGACCCCGGAGAAACCTTGCAATTCTACTTGGCGGTGGCAAAGCCGCAAGTTTATTCTGTTGGTTACGACTGGAACGCAAGCGGCACTAATTTGTGGATGCAATAGGCCACAACGCATATAGCCATCACCGGCAAACCATCTTCTATGATAATTACACAGGATGCGGCGATGACCCACTGCAAACCACCGACGTGATCGATTCCAATGGTTACTGTAAGTACGGTGTGGACCGCCAGTTGTTGATCGTTCTTACTAGTAGTACACCAGGATTAAGTATGGATAGTATGCCTAGACAGAGACGATACATGAGCATCCTGATCCCCGGTCATTGACCCAAGGCTCAGGCTTCTTCGTCCGACTCGTCCGAACCCACTTCGACTTCCTTTGTCGTTTTTGGAACAGTCATGTACGACGTCTTGTCCTTGATCCATCTTCCCATAAGCTAGTCTACTTTGCAGAATTCCGATGCAGTCGCAGAGGCTAACAATGGTGCGCCCCCGACGTTCCCAATGTTCTATGCCACACAGTGGACGTCGACTTCGCGTGGGCATACGCCGGTCCTGTTACCGCGTCCACCCTCGGTCTCTGAATCTTCTTTTTTCCTTTGACGTTGGTCGATTTGTCTTGGGTTTCCTTGAACGAGTGGGTTAATGGCTTAGAAATGCTAGATGTCTTTCAACAAGACGTGTTACCTGTGGTAGAAAGTGTTCCAGCGTGCGCTTGCGGCTGTAATCAAGTTGATAAATTTCGTGAATGAGAATGGATAACATAGTTAACGTATCCCAGGCGATTTTGGCTGAGACGCATGACGATGCCACCTCTCCACTTCAGTTTGAACGTGTTGACTATCGTACACGATCCATCGACAGACCCAGTGGCGAGTTGTGGATGGTAATCAGATGTGCTCACGCTCTTCTTCTGGTTATCGAGAAGACAGGGCTTGTATAGATAACATTGATCCAAACAGGATATTCTATAGGATATGTTCACGCCCCAACATGTTTGGTGACACGGAATACGACTTGACAGTATTGTCATGATTGAGGATGATTGATCCCGTCGCATGGCCGCGTTGTTGATAACGTCTATGCGTCTGTTAAACACAGTGCTTGTGCTCTGTGATGATAGAAACTTGTCTCTCGTCCTGTTGACAACGTTTCCGTGGGGCTCCTGGATGTCAGTAAGACACTCTACGCCGTCGTGTCCGCCGCTCGCGGTAACAGTTGGATCCTTGGACAGGATGGACTTGCCAGAACTGTTCGTTAGAGACACGCGAATCCACGCGAGCGCACAAATGGCGGACTGATGTGCGGTAATGAAATGCGTCTCAAGGGGGTCTAAGTGGCAATTAGCGTTTCAGGGGATAAATAAAGAAGTCCAGGAGAACGTATTAAAGCCATTACCACTCTCCAATACATGTTCGACCTTGTAAACAGCCAGACAACCTTTTGGGACGCATCGTTATACGTTTTTCGTAGCCGGCAGATCTCACCGCTTGTGAGACCTACAGCGATGACTTTACTGTTCGGCTAATCAAGATACGCCTTCGTGTTCTATGCGTATGGCCGGTTCGGGCAACGTGACTGTGACAGATGAGTACATTTCATTCACGGCGAACGAAGCACCAACCAAAGGTGAGGGGGAGCGTCATCGTGTCCTTCAGGCTTCACATCCTCGGGATCTGGAGCGACCGTCCTCCGTCCTCGAATGTACCAGAAAGAATACCATCTTTCGATGATTCGTCCATCGCATTCTCATCGAATTCGGGGATACGGCATGTGACGGTCGAAAAGTGTGGGTTACACGGTGATGTCAAGAAAAGCACGCTTACCAGGCCGGTCTGCTTGATGAGTCGGACACTAATCTATGCCCCATACCGGGGAGCCAGCGTTAAAGACGCACCCAGTACTGTCCTCAAAGCCGACTTGAGGTATCCTCACGTCATTTCAGACATTGAACCAAAGCGCATCCACATACAATTAGCAACGCTGTCGAACATGTTGAACGCGGAACGGGTCTAGGAAACATGCGAAACCATATAACAGTCAACCTGGGGTTGGTAGCTTGATTTGGCCATCTTCAGACACGAAGGCATCGGCATCTATGGGCAAATACATCAGAGCGTCCCTGCAATTTCCGTTCGAAAATGACTTGTATACATATCATTTAGTCAGCTATTCGCCACATACTGGTAATCCAACACTTGCCAGCCGGGTTTCACGGATGACACGTTTTGATACACCTTGTGACGCCGCAATGACTCTCTTATGGGACCAGCACCAGAAGTGATACATTCTTTGCGAAAAGATCTATCATTTATGATTTGCCAGATCGGACCTGCGCCGACGTTGAATCCCCAAGCTTTGCTGACTCTGTCAGTGAGAGACAGATCAGCGGTCATACAATTCGTTGCGAAAATACGAGGTTCCTTGAAAAGAGACAGGGATTCGTCCAGGAGTTTCCTAAAGAACACCGGCATCGCTCGGTGTCGATGATGTGCGTTCGGATTTGGTACCGCGTACATCCTTGCCGTCCGAGGGGCTACTAAAGGTGGGGTAGACACAGAAGGCGCGCAAGTAGTCTGTTGCACCTTGGGAGGATTCCTTTGGATTCGTTCCTTCCGGGTTTTCGAGGTTACGCACACGAAAGAGCTAGGTGCATTAATCGTGCTAGCTGCCGGCTTGCGAGCTCGAGTGGAAGGCGCGGTTTTGCGACTTCGTCGTTTCGACGCTTCTTCTACGCTGGATTCTAGATCTTCGGTGTCGTCCATGTCCACGTCTTGGAGATGCTCTTCGTCAGAGGACGACGGGGCTCTCTTCGAGCGCCTAGGTTTATTGTCAGGGTCGAATTTACTTCCGCTGTCGCCCTCTTCGTCGATGTACGAGAGACCAGCCGCGTCTTCCACTTTGTGGTCAACACTTGTGTTTTCTCCGACGAAGCTCACGAGACATTCTAGCAAAGTTGTGGTTGCCACTGAATGATCATCAATAAAGTCGCGCTTAGTTCAATGATAGAACTGTTTCAGCGCCAGCGCTCAGCGCTCAGCCTTGACAGCTGACAGAATAGTGCAACTCGGCTCGCGGCGGGTTATAGTGAGTGGCTCATTATGATTTTACCACATTTAGTTCTTACGGCTTTTTATTTAGCCGGTTCGTGAAGGCCTCGGGGCCAATGCCCTCCTCCCCCCTCTGACCCCTTCGCCCTCCAATGGCCAAGCGCAAGTCTCGCAGCCTCGACGGATATGTCCTCCCCGTCACCGCATCCAAGCGATTCTCTCCACCAACACTTTGTTCATACCGACTTTCCAGACGTGTGTTGCGCTTTTTGGCCGTAGCTGCCATATTCTTCGTGTTCACAGCATTCATCATTCTACCTTACGGACAACAGCTGCCTCCCGACCTTTCGATACCCCTAGACCATCTCCCGCCGCTCTACCAAGATTTCCGCGCACACGAGTCGAACCTCTCACACTACGATGTATATGAGAAAAACAAGTCCATCAAGTACTTCTGGGCCGCCCAGCATGCTCACAGTCGGTTCTCTTCGATATAAAATAAATATAGATCGAATGTTCTTCAACTTTGACAGGTTCCGGGTGGGGAAACGTCATGCAAGATTATGTCATGATGGCTTTGCTTGCTCGTGCAACTGGTCGGTCGTCAGTTTTACCCACTTATTTACTTATCATATATTGATGCATAAACAGCTTTGTGTTTGACGACTACGTGGCGACCTCCAATGGCGCCAACTATTCTCAATTCAATGGAAAAACAATACCCTCACGCATACCCCTTTCGGCTCTCCTCGGTGGTGCGTAACTCACTCTGTTCTTGTTTTATTTATTCATTCCTTTTAGGCCCTATGGTCGGCGCTTCAATGCTCCCTGGAGACAACACTCCCCGCTCCGTCAATAAAGTCTTCTTCGAGAGAGTTTGCCCCAACCCGACAGTCATCCATGTATCTGACGTCAATACGGACGACATGCGATTCAACGATTTGACAACCGACGTGTTCAACACCTGGGTAGACGCCATCAACGCCGTCGACGATCCCTGTCTCATGCTCGACCCAACTGGGAACCAAGTCTTCGAATACTGGTGGGTCCTTATCCAATGTTACGGCTACCGTACAACGTGGATGAACCAACTATCTTGCAATCGGTCAGGTTTTTCGGCCAGAAGCGTCGCATGCTCCCGTTCTGGCCTGCGATATCCCGCTCCCCCGTTCTCACCACCTGGGACTGGTCGCCCCTCGTTCACGATGCTTACCGTCGCAACCGCCACATCTTCAAGCACTTTCCTCATCGATCCTCGTCGTTCGTCCCCGTTCTCGACACATTGGGCCTGTCGGGCTCGGACGACCCCAGAAGCGTTATCAAGGGGCTGATGGCCATCCACGTCCGGAGGGGGGACTTTGAAGAACACTGCAAGAACCTCGCCGAGTGGAACTCGGAATGGCACGCATGGAATTCGTTTCCGGAGTTTATCGACAAGTTCGAGAAACCTGGTGGTTTAACACCCGACCAAGCGACGGATTTCTATGTGCAACATTGTTACCCGGACATCGAGCAAATTGTCGATCGCGTGCGGACGGTGCGGCAGGAATCGTCGTCATCGCGGTCGAGGTACCATCTGAACTACCTGTATATCATGACGAATGGACCCGTCGCGTGGGTTGAGGAGCTCAAGCGCGCGCTGATTGACGATGCAGAGAAATGGGGCAACAGAAAATGGAAGAGCGTAATGAGCAGTCGGGATTTGGAACTGACGTGGAGGGAGAAGTTTGTGTCCCAGGGCATGGACATGTTCGTGGCACAGAAGGCGGAGGTGATCATTGGCAATGGGGTGAGATCAACTTCCTCCGTTTTGATATACCTTTTTAAACTGCTTGTAGTGGTCAAGTCTGACGTCCAACGTTGTAATGCTTCGAATGGCAAATGGGTTTTCGACGGATTCGATACGGTTCTGGTAACAATGGGTATTACTGACGATTTCTTTCTTTTTCTTTTTTCTTTTTTCTTGTTACGGTAGTAATGCGTGGAATAAATGCATGCTTGCCGTTCTCTATCGAAAAGAATGTGAAGTCCTACTTCATTGAGTTCTATAAGCGATGCCTGGGCGATAGTTACGTATGCCAGGACTCTATCCTCGGCCAGCTGTAGAGAGATCGGCCGAAGACGCTGCTTGGCAACACGGTTAGGTACTTCACCGTTGAGTGTAGACCTCTTTATCCTCCGATTTTGACTACTTATGATGTGCAGTGAAATAGTGTGAAAGGTCTTAAGGTTCTGGGACGGTCTGGGTTCCCTGTGACGACCATCTCTTCCATCTGCTATCGCCCCAAGCTTCTCATAACGATGGGAATGACTTGCGGGATTGTTTAAGCATCACACGGAACGATCTGGGTTTCCTGGTGGGCGCCTTGAGTCGATTGCAGTCGGTTCGCGTCCAAAACTTTCAAGCACCTAGATCTCGTGGGTAGCATGCGTGAGAAAGGTGTCGATTTGGAGTCGGCGTCTGTTGTTCCCAAGGACGACTTCAACACAGACTTGGATGGCAACATGATTTTTTGCCGCCGCAAAGACCGCCGTTCTGCGCACAACTTCAATTGCTCCCAGTGCCGCACTCGCTGACTCTCCCTCTAGACAGCAATCACCAACTCCGGGTCAGAAAGTTGAACTGTACGCTAAGTTGTCGAATTCAGAGTCCGCCGCTTTTGTTATTGAAATAGCAGCTGCATATTGTGCTCTCTCCCTCGCCGGCCACTCAAGTACTCAAGTTCCATGGCAAGTTGCCGATATTTTGCGCTGTGCTAAATTATATATAGTTACTGAGGAACAGGTTCAATATAGTGCTTAGTGCACGTGACTTCTGCCAAGAGTTTACGGGACCTGAGTTCGGCAGCGTATCTCGTTCAAGAAGTTGCTAGTTTCGACTTGTTTCTTGTTCCAAGTTCAACGGTGTCTCGATCATCACGCGGCCATCGCGGCTTGGAATACGTATATCCGGCGCACGTGCAAGCTTGTCGCAACGGCTACGTTAGGTAATTCAATCTGGGGACTAGTCATACGACGCTTGGCTTACTATTCGCTTATGAAGGGATCCCCTTTGCACTCAATGATTGAACGAGCATTCATCTTATGAATAGGGCCTCGGGGACCCCAATTATTGCCCGAAGAATGATTGAGCAGTACAGCCTCAAGGATTCGGACCCTTACATATCGGAAAATAGTTGTGCAGTCCGTGCCGTCCATGCCGATCATCGTCAAGGCGCCGTTAGGCTATCCTGTCGTATTTCAGATCTCGCATGCACTCCCCACGTTCCTGACTCCCATCTTCCGCATGGTACGTTCGTCGAGTCGACTTTAGTGTCCTACAATTTCGTGAACCCTGAAATGGTAATGTTATGGGCCTGGTTCTGCGCTTGGTTCATACCCTCAGGGGTTCTCATATCTCCGTTGTCATAGGCGTATTTGGGGAACATAAATTGTCTCACCTGCAAAAAGAGGTTTGACGTGGCACAGCGTCTATCCGAGTCCTTTTGGGGCAACGTTCTGGAGCAAACTTGACCCGACCAATCAAAAACGCTCTTGATTTCCGTTTTCTTCCGTTTTCTCATGTACTGTCTCGTCGTGTTTTCATTCAGTCATCAAAATATTTCATACTAACCAACTCCATAAGTAAACTTTTGATAAATCAGCATCCTTCCTCGCTGACTATATCCCGTTCGGCAACAGGGGCCGAGCGCCATGTTTTCACTCCGTGTACGGCTCAAGGATGTAGCCATGCTCAGTATATAGCATGAGAGAAACGTTTGGACGTGCAGCGCGTACGAACGGAAACCCTTTCCCTTCTAATCCTCCATTTTGTGCGTGCTTCTTGAGACAGGTACGTCTGTCGCAAGGTGGTTAAGTTCGGTACATCGTATTGATGGCGACCTTTTGTCCTTCGGTCTTTTAGTACTCACAGATATCCTCTCAACACTATGAATATCGCGGAAAGCCAGTCTCCAGCCGAAATACAGAAGGATGGTTCCGGGAAGAAGAAATCAAACGACGGCGTTGGATTGAGCGTTGTTCCTACGATTTCCAGATCAATCTTGTCCAAATTTTCCTCCGTGGAGTTGCGGACACTTCAAGATGGAAATGAAAATTTGGGGATCCAAGATCAAGAAAAGGGCACGCCGAGCCCCTCAGGAAAGTACGCCAAGTATGCGGACGATGCCCCAGATGGAGGATACAAAGCATGGAGTGTCATTCTTGGGTCTGTGGTTATCGCATTCCGCATCGCAACTGACGTTGATAATATTGGGTCATGTGTGCAGAACCATGGCGACGACGTGTGCGACGTAAGTGATTACCGCATTTGGCGGCGTTTCACTTGTTTGAGCTCATTCTCTTCTCGAAGGTTTGGGTTGGTGAATGCGTGGGGCGTAAGTGTCTGATTCGTTTTATCTTCATCTTATAATTCATGAGTTGACATTTGAATAGATCTTTCAGGCATATTACGAGGAGGTGGTGCTCCCTAACGACAGCCCATCAGATATGTGAGACACTTTTATCATTTGGTTTTTTTTGACGTTGATTTTATTTGCAGTGCCTGGATCGGTTCCGTGCAGGTATATTTACATCGTTGTCGACGATTAAATGCTAATTTCTTGCTTCCCGGAACTGAATTTCCTTACATATCACTAATCACCTCGTACGACCTTTCTGCCTTGCAAAGTACGCGCTGGTCCTTTTTCCGGGACTCATTACAGGTCGGCTATTTGATGCAGGATATTTCAAGATTCCATACTTTTTTGCTAGTTGTCTCTTGATAGTGTGCACCTTTGTCTCTGCAGAATGCAAGGTATACTGGCAGTTTTTCTTGGCTCAGGGATTAGGCGTCGGTGTGAGTGTGCCATCTTGTTTCTTGTTCGAACACCTGGTTACACTGAACGTGATTTCTCTGTTCTTTTTGACAGCTCGCAAGTGGTATTCTGTTTGGACCGGCACTAGGAATCGTATCCCACTGGTTCTCAAAGCGAAGGGGCCTAGCGCTAGGTTTCACCGCAATTGGATCATCGATCGGAGGGACAGTGTTCCCGATAGCAGCTCAGAGTTTGATACCTGAAGTCGGGTATGTGCGCCCATTCTTTTTGCTTGTCATAATTTTTCATGGGCAATCTGCCAGGTTTAAGTGGACATTACGCATTTTTGGATTCATGTTGATAGTCTTACTCGGTATAGGAAACCTCGTGAGTTTACACCGATGCGGCTTTCGACTTCTCACAATCGATGGCGACGTAGACGATGGACAGACGCCTTCCACCTATGGACGTGAATGGTGGACTATTCAACTGGGCTGCACTCAAAAATCCTGCGTATGCTGTATATTGCATTTCGGGTGTCACTACCTTCCTCGGGTTATACACTGGCGAGTTTGGTGCTCTGTCATTTTTACAAGGGGTCTAACTTGTTTTGGATAGTGTTGACATACATGCCCATTACTGCCGTTCAAGTGGGCGTTTCCAACGGTTTTTCATTCTACCTCATTGCCATTTCGAATGGCGCATCTGGATTCGGACGTATTTCGGCAGGAATTCTCGCAGACAAAATTGGTGAGTGCCGCCCATAAGCAGGACATCTACTGTGTGTTTATACGGATGGACAGGGCCGCTCAATGTCATGGCTCCACTTACTGCCATAGCGGCTATCATGTCCTTTATTTGGCCATTTGCGAGTAGTGAGGGTGCGCTCATCGCGATCTCTGTGATATACGGGTACGTCTTATTAGTCCATGCTCCCATCATTCGTCACAAACACTAAACATATTTAATACAGTTTTTCGTGCGGCACCTACGTCTCTCTCCTCTCTCTGCCTGCCATGTCCATGGGTGCAATCAATGACGTCGGTCGACGCACGGGGTTGTTTCTCAGTTTTGCTTCCTTTGGCGCGCTCGCTGGGACACCGATATCGGGGGCGATCAATTCAGCAACGGGCGGCTTCGAGGATGTGGGGTGGTATGCTGGTGAGCGCTCCACGTTCCTCTGATGTGTAACGCTTTCTCAAGAGCGAACTAGGTGGCGCCTTGCTGCTTTCGGTGTGCTTGTTGCTGTTGACCCGGTATCTTCATCTCGGCAAGATGATGGGCAAGTGTTAAAGTCCATGTATCATCAGCACATGCATTTCCTTCTACATAATGCTATTCTGATTTTTTTGCGATTGGTTTTTATTTTATCGCTATAGCGTCCTGTAATTTAAAGTGTACTTGCTGTGCATATAACTTAACTTTTCCTCTACTTTAGACTCTGGTTCGCAGTAGCGTAGCATATGTTTCCTCGGTCAAAGAGACTTGTTTATAACGTCCGGCACAATATCTCGCATCGGACCTATGACATGCTAGTTTGCTTGAATGGTTCGATCTCAGTCGTCAGGCTCTAGTTTTCTGCCCACATGTCCCCCACACGTAATTAACACGGGGTTACAGGTCACTTGCTTTAAATCACAGCTTGGGTGCCAATGGGACTATGGTTCTTCAAAGAATCCAAAAATAAATAAGTAACTGTGTCGTCACTCAGGGCTTGGCCTTGTAAGGCAGATGTCAGTCTGAGAATAATCTCAGTATCAGGACTTGAGGAAAGGCCCTTAAGGTTGCCCTTTAGGTTACTTGCTGAAACAATGAATAAACCAAAGATGGGGGCTTCCTACAGTGAAGCATACCCCTTATATATGTGAGGGCATGGCCCATGCACTGTATCTAGAGCAGGCTGGAAGACCATCTATGATAGGTATGCATCAGCATTCATGGAAGTGAATAGAATGTTGTAGAATGACTGTCAGCACATGATATGGAACAAGTCAGAAGTCATGTGTGAGCATATGTAATAGTCACATGATGAAAGGCAAAAAGAATCCTGACATAATCCCCCTTCTAAGGATTGACATTCACATCAATTGGTGGAATTTCAAAGAGTGAATCATCAAACTGCTTATACATAGCATTGATGAAACTCTAAGAAGCCAGGATCTGTGAACATAGGACTTTTCTGACAGGGAGGACAGGTGCAAGTGGGGTTGTGAGGCAGTATGACTAGGCCAAGGACATCAATATGTAGAGGATGAAGACAAAGCTTTTGCTGAGGATGAGGTGCTATTGAATGCTTATGATGAAAATGTTTGATTGCATCCTGCACATGAGGTAATTCATCTGCTGATATCTATTTGTCTTCTTCAACTGGGAATTCCTTCCAGTGTATCAGGTACAAGAGTTTCTCCACCTATATCTGGGAGTTGATAACTTCTTTGACTTCCTGTTCAGAAAGGTCATTGATGAGATTGAGTATCAGAGGTGGTGGAATGTGTTGCATGGGATTAGTGGGCACATGGTATGGATGAAGTAGGGATTTGTGAAATACTGAATGGATGGTATGCCAGCCAGTGAGGTAAGTCAAGTTTGTAGGATGTGACACCAACCTTTGTGATGACTTTGAAAGGACTGAATCACTTTTAGTCAAGCTTCTTTGCAGGGTGGTTAGTGCAAATATGGGAAGCTTTAAGCATGATGAGATTGCCAGTGTCATATCCCAGAAATTTCTTAAGTTAACTCCAGACTCCTCCAGCACTATCTGGTCACCTCTGGTGACTTTACTCCATTATGTTCTCCTCTGACTTCTTCTTTTACTCCAGCTCTGTCATTCTCATTCTGTGTACATTATGTTATGTTACTTTCCTATGTGCTCTTGTATTCCATTTAGTTAGTCTCTATTCCATTGTGCAGAGTTCAGGGTAAGACACATAGCTCTGGCTGTGTGATGAACTGGCACTGCACTGGTACTTCACTACTTCTGTTCCTCCAACTCATACCATACTTATTCCAGACTTTTCTCCTCCATATATAAACTTCTGTACTCTGTCTTAGTATCTTAGTTTGAATATTATCTTAGTTTCCACTTCTCCTCTCTTTACCATTGATCTCATCTTGGCATTCTCTTGTCTAAGTCTTGACAACTCACCTCTGACCCTCTGACCCTCTGGACCTCTAGTCCACCCCATTCGTAAATTAGCAACACCAGACTTGGGCAAGGATGCATCACATAAGGTGAAGCCAATGTTGCTCCAACCACAGTACAACTCTGGTGCTCCAGAGTCACATACTTGAACCCCAGCAGAACTGGACTTAATAGTATATTTTGAACTTGCACTTGTTCAAGTTTCTCCATCCATCTTTTCCATCCTATCTATGCATCATTTGACAATCACCCATGGCTACTCACATCATGCAGACTTGCTCTTGTTCTTGAAGAACTCAGAAATGTGAAGCAGCTGCTCAGCCAGACCTATTTTCTTTCTTCACCAGTTCACTTCATACTCTGAAAGTCATAAATCAATTCTGAAGCTTTTCTGCTCATCAACCAATTCCCTCTATCTCTTGTGCATGCTTCCCACCTCTTAGTGCACATATTGAAGAAGTCTCTGAATGTGATGATGAAACAGAAAAAGCTTTACCTGGTGATTTTGATATACTGCCTCCATATCCATCTCTGGGCCATGGTAATGGTTCTGATGATGATCCGGATGATGACAGCTCGGACTACTATGAACAAGACAACTTCAGACTACCTGGTGAAGGAAACAAAGAGTTCCCCAGAGGCCCTCCCAGCCCTGGAGAATACCCAGGTAATAACCCCAGAGATCAGGACAGTGATGAAGACACCAATGACAACAACCCCCAAAATGTGTTTGCCAATTTAGCTGATGCCATCAGAGGGCTGTTGTGCTCCAACCACTACCCCAATGACTCTGGAAGCCAGTGCATAAAAGTTCATGAACTGGACCAATTCAATGGTACAGAGCCTCACAAGCTCTGGACTTTCCTTGTCCAGTATGAACTCAACTTTCAGGACCAGCCTAGGGCTTTCTGGACTGACCATGTTAAAGTCACATTCATGCAGTCCTATTTAAAGGGAATGGCTCCAGAATGGTTCGAGCCTGATCTCCTCAACACTGGAGATCCCACATACCATCCAAATTGAATGGATAGTTACTGGGACTTCATTCTTGAGTTGAAGAATAACTTTGGACCCCACGACCCTGTTGGAGATGCTGAGCACCAGCTCAACAACCTCAGCATGAAAAACATGCAGTGTATTGACAAGTACATTGTCAAGTTTAACCAGATCGCTTCACAAGTCCAAGGCTATGAAGAAGGTGCACTTTAGCACCATTTCTATAACAGCCTCCAGGACTGGATCAAAGATGAAATCTCCCACATTGGCAAGCCACCCACTCTCACTAAACTCTGACATCTTGTGCAATCCATTGATATGAGGTACTGGGAGAGAAAGTCTGAGGTCAACTGCCAGCAGAAGAGCTCCAGCACCCAGAAATCTGTCTCTGATAACAAGCCATTCAATAACAAGTCCAACAGATCCAAGCAGAAGGATTCCAAAGGAAAATCAGTGTCCACCACTCCTGCTTCTGGTATCCCTGGTATCTTCACCTCTTCCCTGAAATCTGACCTCTTCTTGAAGCTCAGTAAGGATGGCAAACTGACTGCTGCTAAACAAAAGCAATGCTTTGACAACAAGTTATGCATGTTCTGTGGCCAAGGTGGACATGTTACCAAGGACTGCCCCTGGTCTATGTCCTGGGCAACCAAAGCATGTGCTGCAAAGCCAACTCCAGAAGCTAAACCAGAGGCCTCCACTGAGGTGAAAAAATAGAGTGTGACCTCCAAAGCTCTGTGTTACGCTTGTGCAACATCTAGTCCCAGTGTGTCCTCAAAGGTGACACAAAGTCCTGTAGATCTGAAGGGTTCTCTGCTGAGACTCGAGACTCAGGCAGGATGAGACTAAACACTGCGTATAATTGCACAGATCTAGCTGAGGAATATACAAGACAACTACTAGCTATTTATATAGTCTGGAACCATCTCGGAATGAAAGAGTGATGGGACAGGACACATGGTATGTTACAATGGCCTCGTAGATCAATGGTAAGAATGGGACAACACTGCCATCAAAAGGAGGATGACAGGAGGAGTGGAGGTCCGTGAACAAAGTGGTTGTGGGGACACATGGTAAGAGTTACAAAAGCGGAACAAAGGAGGAACAGGGTGAATCAAGAATAGGAATCTCCATATGACCATATGGAGCGTAGTCTTTGGGGAATAGCATCCAATAGCATTCTCGGGGTAGTTCGTCCTCAGGCTTCCATTCTGGTAGAAGAGTGTTGAAGAGTTCCAATGGTTCTGGAATTCCGGAACCTTCAGAACCATGGAAAGATACTTCACAAGCATCAGAACCATGGGAACAAGTTCTGGAACTTTCAGAACTGCGCTTACTTGTAACATTACCCTCTTCTATCCATTGAAGACCCTCTTTAACTCCTAAAGTCACCTCCTGCAGAGTCTCCATCATTGAAGATGACATTGTCATCATTGAAGTCTTCTGGGTCGAAACATTCAGCAGAGGAGTGTCCCACTCCGTTACAGGAAGAACATCAGTTGGAGGGACATTCTCTTTGAATATGTCCAGGGGCTTTGTGCTGACAGAAGAGGCATGTGTAAATAGGGCAGTCAGGTCACAGATGTTTACTTCCACATTGGAAGCATGTGAGCTTGTTGGACCTCCTATTCCTGCGAGTTGGTCCTGGGGTAGGTCTTGGGGGAATGGGAATGGGGTTGGATGACGGTGCCTCTTTCTGTTTTCCTTTTTCTTTTCCTCCGATCGAACTCGTGCTCTGTCCCTTACCTCCTTCAATTGATGATAGAGACTTCTTTGGGCCATCTCGAATGGGTAAAACTTGGGGGGTTTGGGGGAGGGAGGTCACAGCCAATTCTTCTGCCATTTGTAGGGTAGCATCCCTAATTCTCCTCTCAGCCACGGCGATTCCTCCAAGCAATGATCCAGTGTTTCCCATGATGGGAGGGTTCTGGGCATGGCTGGTCCCATTAAGTTTCTCAATGATGGGGGTGAAAGAGGGTGATATGGCAAGGTGGTCGTGGGCGAGGTTCAGAAGGTAATTCTCTCCTTGTTCCTCAGTAAGGGCTCGGAGGAGTGGTTGGAGGTAGGGGGCCAAAGCAGCTCTGGAGAAGGTATTGATGATTCTGAAGATTCCAAGGTCTGCAAGAGTTTAGCAGATTTGAATTTGTCCCTCAGTCAGAGAGTGTTCAATTGCGTAATCAAGTGATTCTGCTGGTGTTGGATTTCTTCAAGCTCTCTTGTGGTTGAGTCTGACAGAGAGTGAGAGTCATTGAAAGGCTGCAATAAGGGGGGGGAAGACGGGTGCTTCATCATAGAGAGGATGTGAGACGAGATAGTGGTAGAGGGCTGGGCATTCAAGGACCAATACCAGGAGGGTGTTTTGAAAAATAGGGGGAAGTCTATGTCCTTGGACAGAAGGTAGTTCAGGAATGAAGATTTCGGACATGAGAGGAGGTATACAGGGGGTGTGAAGTCTTGGGGATTCATGGGGGGATTCGAGGGAGTATTCATGGGGTGTGGTCATTGTTCTGGGGACTTTCAGAGTTTCCTTGCTTGTTTATAAACCTCCAAAAGTTCCAGTCCATTTCTGAGGTTAGATTCTGGCTCCCATATATCATCACCGGAACCATATCCTTTCCATTGGATGCGGAACTGGTGGGCTCCCTTCCTTCCCCTATGGGTAATGATCTTGTCTATTTCCCACTCCTCTTCCCTGTCTATTAGTTCCAAGGTAGGTTGGAAAAAGTTGCTTCCATGCTCCCAGGTTTCCACATAAGGGGTTAGTAGGCTGGCATGGAACACATTATGGATTTTCCATGTTGGAGGAAGGTGGAGCTGGTAGGCTACAGGAGAGATTACTTTTTCAATTTCGAATGGTCCTTCATGTTTGGGAGCTAGTTTTCTGGCTAGGTAGTTTGTTTTTAGATTGGTCGCTTCCAACCATACTTTATCTTCAATTTTCCATGGGGTAAATGTGGATCTTTTTCGTCTTTCCATAAACATTCTTGCTTGTTCATGTGCTGCCAGTGCCTATTTTTGAGAGTCTTCCAGTTTGGTTAACCTATTTTCCAATTCTGGAACATATGTTTTTCCGGTTGGTGGATAGGCTCAGGGTTGGTATCCCATGATTAGTTTGAATGGGGATTTTCGAGTAGAGGAATGGGTTGCTATATTGTGATGAAATTTGGCCAACAGAAGGAGTGGAACACACTGATCCGCAGATCTGTTGCAGAAGGTCCAGAGGTAGATTTCAAGTTCCTGATTCATTTGTTCAGTTTCTCCATCTGTCTGGGAATGGTAGGCAGATGATAGGGCAACATCGTACTGGAGTAGTCATGCTAGTTCCCTGGCAAAGACAGATGCAAATTGGGGACTCCTGTCTGAGATGATTCTGTCATGGAGACCAAATCTTTTAAACACATAGTCAAAAAAGAGTTGGGCAATTCCTTGTGCATTGATGGTTTTGGAGCAAGGGCAGAAAATTACCCCCTTCGAAAGGCCATGGTCAACCACAACCATAACAGAGTCAAATCCGGAGATAGGAGGTAGTCCTGAGATAAGGTCAACAGAGATCGGTTGAAAGGGTTGAGATGCAGACGAGTTTAAGGGCATCAGAGGGGGGGATGTAGGATGGGTGTTTACTTTATTGGCTTGACAAGTAGCACAACCTGCGATGAAGCACCACAGAAATGTGGACATTCCTGGCCACCAGAAATCTTTTTCCAGAGCAGCTAATGTTTAGAAGTGACCCATGTATCCACTTGTTGAGGAGTAGTGTAAATCATGGACCAGTTTTTGGCGGGCGGGTTCTGGAATAAAGAGGCATCCTTGGAAACAGAGTTCTTGATTTACAAAGGTCCAGTCGGACAACTTTGTTCTAGGAAGTGGGGGGGTGTCATTATACATTTTCTCAAATGCAATGAGGACAAAAGGATCAGAAGGAGTAGACTTTGCGATTTTATCTGTTAAAGCGAGATTGATCTGTTTACAGAATAGGTCATCTGGAAGGAGAACGACCTCAGCATTATCTGATTCAATGGATATTGAAACAACTCCTATTGCCCTGCAGTAGTGAGGTGTGTAATAGTCCTTTGACTCTTGGATAAAGATAATGATCCCTTTGAATCCTTATGAGCAATGATGGGAGGAAATCTCCAAGACTTCAAAGCTGGGGACTCCAGCCTCAAAGCCCTGGGGTTTATATACTATTCTATTGTATGTACATGTTTGTGTAAATACCATAAAGAGACA
>JBBPMF010000647.1:0-13588 GCA_038090175.1 Austroboletus eburneus | reverse complement strand
GGGGGAGGGGGTGGTGAGCGGGTGGGTGGTGTGGGTTGGGTGGGGGGGGGGGGGGGGGGGGGGGGGGGTGGGGGGCTCGGTCGCTCACGCGAGGCCTAGTCATGACGGCAAGGTATTCGCATGTCCTTGATTGAAATCTGAAAATACTAGTACGATCGTTGCATGCAGGGCCGTGCGATCGCTTCTCGAATTTCGTGGACTTTGAGGCTGGGCCATGAGCCCCACAGGCTAGTGATATGGCCCTGGCTCAGTCTGGGTTTTAAGGCTTGACCCTGGCCTACAAGCCGGGCCCGAACAACACTAGGTCACTCAAGGATCCTGCCCTTTTTGTTTCCGACCAAAAGTTGAAGACCGTAGCGCCCTACCAATTTTGACGTTCCGTTAAGCATCACATCAAATGTTGCATGAGTTACTAAATAACATCGTATCGCTGACCAGCAGTATTCCATCTCAAAGCCGCAATCTCAAATACTCTATATATTTAAATCTAAATTGCTTAAAACGCCCGCGGCTTGGAACAGGTCGGATAGTTGATCTTTATCGTAGCAATCTGGGCCAATTGGCATGGGACCCAGTTCACGATCGGGTTTGGCTCCACATAACTCATTGTACTTGCAGTACTTTTTAACCCGAAAGTGGAAGGGAGGCTTGTCAGCAGATGTCGACTTAACGCACTCCACCAAGTAGGTGTTACTTGAACACGCTGTCTGGCCGAGTGTGCATGGTGTAGTTTCGCGATTAATTGCCTTGTACCGTTGGTTCATGTCAGAGGCAATTAATGCACTAGGCCTGAGGGCTTGAATCAATGTTTGACTATTACAGGGGTTAGCCTAGCTCCTCTTCACGACGTCAATAAAAACTTGAATTACGCTGGGGTAGCCCTGCCGAAATATACGTGTTCATGTTCAACATTGTGCTGGGACACTGAACCATCCCTGGCGGATGTCAGCTTCGTCGCAACATGGGGCCAAAGCCTCACTCACCGCTCGGTGTTGTGATATGAGATCGTCCCGGCAGAAGCGAAGAGAGAAAAAGAGAGTGCGGAAAAGAGGAAGGAACTTTTGAAAGATAGCATCTCGCAGAGATAGGGAGCAGATGAGGTCAGAGTCTCATGCTTTCAAGTTATAGAGTGCGTTCCAGGCACATCTTGATTTTCCGCTGACGGCGGTAAAACGTGTTCTCCCTTAACAGTCTCCTGCCAAATTGTACCCAAGGATTGGTGATCAATTCTGTTGAAACGGATGCAACGTAGGTACAAAAGCGATGGCACTTCAAGTTAGTACTGCCATGTAAATATCTAAGGGCGCAGTATTGTTAGTAAGCGTTGGCGATGTACGTGTGACTCGTCGGAAAAAGATCCGAGAGCCGCTTATGGGATGGTCGTGGATCGGGGACAACGCAGCCTAGATTTATCAAATGAGTCCGCTATCTCCTTTTATACTTCTAATCAATTTCACTGATCTCTGAGTAAGACACTCCACCTCGGCAGGTCGGCTTGCATCACGTGCAGTCACACCGCCTGCATTCCTTGGTAGAAGGGGTTATGGTTTTTCATTCCACCAGTATAAGGAATGTTGATGCATTACTGCTGAGGATTACCGTATAGGCGTGATGCAAGAAATCGCTGAATTACTACCTGCCCTCCGGTACAGCATTATATGTTACGTCAATTATAGGTGATACATTGAATAAAATATGTCTCTTTAATTCGAAAAACATGGGTGGTGGCACGGGGCCAAGTTTCTCGACACAAGTATGCATCATTTTGCATCAATCATGTGTCCGCTCGGTATGCAGTGATACATCTGCATCAGCATGTGTCATTTGATGCAGCTTTTCAACTCTGAAAGGCCGCCTGCGGCAGCAGGACCTTGCTTGTTGCTTTCCTGCAGAATATATTTGTGGTGTGTTCTATTACTAATTATCATTATGACCATGTCCGCTTGCGTGGTTATATGTCGGAACAAACCTCGGGTCCCACCCCCAATCGTGAGGTTTCGAACCTGCATGCGGTGTGCCTATAGGTGATTGAAGAACGTGCGATGGACAAGTGGCATGTATCCGAGACCGAGTGTCGTTTGCTCCCGTTCGGGCTGCCACTGGCCCATTTCATTCGCTGTGAAACTTTCTTTACATAAATTATATGTTTTTTTTTTCTCCTTTTCATGTATCGCATTTTGTAGTAGCTAATGGATACAATCGACTGTCTCTTAACCAGGTCCAAATTTTAGTCCCAGTACAGTTTGTCAACGAATGCGTGAATATTGTGTCTTGAATCAGGTACCTGGTACAGAGTCTTGAACCGTATCTGCTCGGTGGATTTCTCGATCTCACTTTTTTGCTGCGACATTCTTGCTCACTTCTCCTCGTGACTGGGAAGCTGCTAAATATGTTATTTGCTATCTCAAGATTTGCAACCTTTGCCTAGTCCTTGGCGGCAATCATGTTTCCCACTTACATGACTGCATAGATATTTACAAGACACACGAAGTGGAATTATTTTTATAATAATACTCTTACTCAGTGTGTCATAAAAGATGATGATTGTTCTACGGGAAAGGGAATGGCACGCGTCAACCCAAAAAGGATATTTTTACCTGTACATTCAAACGAGAAATGACTTGCTCGTATGCGTCTTGACCATCGCCAAACTATCAAGGTTGCCCTCCAAATGTCCGTTGAGGCGGCAACTACGCTCTCGAGTCTCAAATCCTCTTATACTTTGCCGTCGCGGTCACATCTAACGCATTCACCGGAACTCGGTCTCTAATTCGTTCGTCAATCGTTTATCATCGGTCGTCCATAGGTGTTTGCTCTCCTAGGTTCTTCCGGTGGGACCCTTGTCGTCTCATTCTGCCGTAGCCATCTCAACGTTGATCGTTTTTCAGGAATGGTGGACATCACGGGCACGTTTGGTGAGTCTTTATCTCAAACGTGGGGGGGCTCGGTCGCTCACGTGAGGCCTAGCCATGATGGCAAGGTATTCGCATGTCGCACTTGCCACGATCGATCGCCAGTGCTGACAGCCACCTCGTTTGAAATTCGAAAATACCAGTACGATCGTCGCATGCAGGGCCGTGCGATCGCTTCTCGAATTTCGTGGACTTGCCTCGAGGTGCGTAATGCTGCATGTTTTCTGTTGCGTCACTTTCGATGCAGGTCATGAACAGCTCTCGCGTGGATACGTTGCCGGACGAGTCCCTCGATCGCGAGTTTGCATTGCATTATGCGTCGGCAGCGTCTCAGACTAAGACCGCTTAATTCTTTCCTTTTTACAAATGGAAGATAAATTCCTCGCTCGTGAACATACAGCTGTCATATCATTCGGGTCTCGCAACTCTTCCCCAATCCATTCCTAAAAATACAAGTTACACAAGTTCACATACATACAGAGCGGCGCGCAACCCATACATGTCTACGATATCAGGCTATCACCACTTTGTCGGACTGCAAATAGTGAAAAAAGTCAGCACCGTCCACAGTGTTCCGCACGTCAACTCACCCAAACGTTCCACTCTCGGGAACCGACTTGTACGGTAACGCCTTGCCGTCCGCCGTCTGTGAAAACACCGTGTTTCCCCACCACGTCTGTATGGTCGTCGCTCCGATCGTCCCATTGTTAGGATACTGGAGCATGAAAAAGATGAAGATGAGGCCGAATGCAACGCCCGAGTCTAGCGCGGCGGACAAGACGTCTATCGAAAAGTAGATAAACATCAACGAAAAAAAAAGCGACCTGGACGACGTACAATTGTACTTGGCCCACCAAGCAAAGTGTCTCTTCCGAACGTAGTATTGGAAAAAGAAACCCACGATGGCCCATGGGACGTAGTTGAGCGCGCTCGCAGGCGGAATAGAGCCCAAACCGCTAAAGAGGACGGGGAAGCTAAACTCGGGGGATGAGCTCTTCACCCAACGCCACGATCCAAGACGACGACGCACTTGATATAACGGACGAAACTGTTAGGCCACCTGAGGTGGATAAGATACACGAGCGTGGGGCACAACGCTCCGACGAGGAACCAATACGTGAGCGCTGCCCACCGTCCACATCGGTCAGCTCGTTCTACACGGATCGAAACCGACCGGAGGAAAACGTACAGCTGTAAATCTGACCGGCAGAAAACATGCGCATTGGACCGATGACACCCCAGACGATGCTGGCGGTACCAAACACCTCGGTATTCGGACAGATGAATCCGTTCTTTTGCGTCGGACTGCAAATGTCGGGGATGTTGGAGAACATCCACGCTTGGACGCCAAGCTGGACCGTTCCGGCGATGATGGTGGCCACCACCTGGCCTTAATACGAGCCCCGAGTCAACAATTGCAGTTTTTTGGTCCGATCATAGAAAGAGACGTACTCCAAAACATGGCACGAGGGGGGACTTTCATGTAGTGACCGAGTTTGAAGTCGCTGGCGAACGAGAGCGCTGCAGGCAAATGTCAGGAAACACGCTTTCAATCGGTTTTCGAAACGACTTGCCTTGAGACATGGTGATGTATCCCCACGTCTTGAACATCATCATGGCGATCGGCCGCCCGGGGTGGGCATATCCGATAATCAACTCTGTGATCACGCTGTGCAGACGTTCAGACGAGCGACATACAAAAAAGTCTCGTCGTACTCACTTGAGACCGACCTGTTGGTTGGTGATGGCTTGAATCATTCCGATAGGTACGACATAAAAGAAGGCTGTATCAACGAATCTCACATCAGCACCAACGTCTCGTACGAGAACCTCGACACTCAACAAATGAACAACGCGAGACAGAAAGCCCACACGGGTAACTCGGTATGCCAAACCTCGATCAAGACGAGACCGAACACAAACATGGTCACTGTTTCGAGACGAGTACGCATGAGAGACGCGCCCACCGCTCGGACGCCTCGGACGTACGAAAGATGATCCCGTACCACCAATCGGGTACCTGTTTATACCTCGACATCAGACGCGCGTGAACGTCGGGCTGTTCTTGCATCGACCGCCTGCTCTGTATCCAGATCTGCTTGCGGAAATACAGGAACGCGTGCGTCAGCGTGGCAGTGATCGACGCGAACGAGAGTCCATAAGAGACGGCGAACGTCATCCTGCGGGTATGGTGAGCCGTCGGCGTGAGTGGCAAACGCAGGGACGAGACGCACGAGAGAAAGAGCGGGCTGTATTCCTCGTATGCGGTGAGATTGAAAGACGAGTCGCCGTTGATGATGCGAGTGACGTTGTACGTGCTGCCCGTGTTATCGTACGATATGCGCGTCGACATGCTGTTCGAGAGTGCCGTCAGCGCCAGAACACGGAAACGAAAGCTGGGTCGACGTACGGCAGGTACTGGCTATACCACGTATTGGTGTAATACAGCACGGGAGCGAGGAACCCTATATACGTTAATACTGTAGCGCACGAGGAAAACGAACTCGACAGACGCACAAACGACGAACACGAACCCGACCATGATGTTAGCCTCGGCCCACCAGGGCGTGGCAAGCGGACTACCTAGACCGTCTTCTCAACGAGCGTTCGACAGACGAAACCCCTCAAGGACGCTCACCCATGTACGAGATTTGCGCCCAATCGAACGTGATCAAGCTCATCCCCAATCCGCTGACGTACCCAAACATCTGGTTCACGACGATATTGTCGGGTGCGATCCAGCATACCCACGAGAAATAGGAGAGCGCTTGGAAGAGATAGCCCGGGACAAAGTACCAGCATATGCCAGCGAGCCAGACGTACAAGAAGAAGCGCTCGCGCGAGATACCTCCGAGGGAACCCATGCCGGAATACGACTTTCCGTGGAGCGTGTTGAACAGGGCGCACGTCACGAGATTGGCGGGCCAGACTGGGAAAGACAGGGGGTGAGGGAACGGTCCCCCCAAAAAAAAGAGGGGGAAGATGGCGCACTCATGGAGGGTGGGTTGACGAGAAACCGACGTAGAATACCGCCGATAGAAAAACCGATCAATTGCGTGGACATGACCAACAACCATTGGTCTGACGTATAACATATCGATAGCCCCAGGGGATATGATCGTCAGGTACCGGTGCATTCGTCCGGGCCGACGGTACTCACAAACAAAGCTATACGTTTGGTTGTAATACACCCGTTGAACGGCAACAATGTCCGTCTGACAAACGAGAAAGGCATCAGCAAAGGTTCGCACCATGACCTTGCCTAATTACATACCGCATATGCCGCTACCGGAATTAGACGAATCGGTTAACGTGTGCGTCCATGAGCACTCGAAAAGTCGTACGTACATCCCGACCCGACGGTCGCCATGATCGTCAAGAGCACATGCTCCTTGATCGTGAACGGACCAGGGTTCAACGACGCCCCGAAAACGCGCCAATTAGGAACCGTCTGCGCCCCTATTCAGCCCCCCGGACTCCGACGTCCCAACACATGACACGTACCGCGGCCCACAAGCGACCCATCGGGAGTGACACCAGTACGGCGACGAAACCCGATATACCGACCGAAGGATAACGGAAGAAAAAAAACTGGTTCATACCCGCCAGTAGGACGGCCCATAAAATCCCTGAAACAGATCCACGGGGAAGGGGGGGGTAAGCACATCGGGTAACCAATCGGCAGAAACGAACGTGCCCATCACCCACGTCCGCACGCTCGACGCCGGCATGCTCGGATCGTCCGTGTTGGAAACGGCCGATCGCACTTCGGGATACGGCGAATCGTCCTCTGTCTGCCTGTCAACCCAAAGCCCGTCCTGAACACAGGAGACGACTCACCCAGTATCCCCGCGACGGCATGCTCACGATCGATGTTGGGATCATCGAAATCGGCAACGTGTCCAATGAGCTCTGAACGCGGTCAGGGTCGATCTTCGGTACATACCAAGGCACCTACCCAGCTCCCTCGAGGGACTCTTCTCATAGTCTTCAGGAGTCAGCTGGCTGTCTAACTCGCTCGTCATCACGCCAAGACGGACGGGAAAAAAGAGGGACAGAGAAGAACAGCCCTGGCCAACATGAACGGAATTAAATGCTGACCTTTTCCCTCGCGCTTAAGGTGCCAACAAGAGCTTCCGCAAAATAGACCAACGCGTCCGACTGTCGATAAGACGCTGGAACACGCGGACCACCATCTTGAAACACGCGGGCGTCCGTGTCCGTACCAACGACGAACGTTTGGCACGAGAGGCTTGGAGGCTCGGGGTTTGACAGGTCGTCAGAGTGGGACCGTGAACGTCCGGCGAAACCGGCAAAACGGAGTCAAGTAAAGCAAGACGAACTCGCCACAGTGGGTTTCATGTGCTGATCGCTGTCCCGTCTCGACTTGTCTCGACTCCCTGTGGTCCAGAAGCACTTGGCTTGCACATGCGAACACCAAGGCCTAGATTTTTGAGTCGGGTGTCAATTCGGCAAAACCCCAAGATCGGAGAGATCTGACTGATTATCAGTGAAAGAGTGTGATATGCCGCTGCCCCGGAGGATTCTCGGTGTATAATAGCCAGCCAGACGACCGGCAATTACCAAAAGGTTCTTTGACATGGCAATATTTTCCGCTATCTTGGGTCCGGGGGAGATTGGCGACCGCACGGTGAAATGGCACGCAGCGACCTGGCGTGAAACGCCATATCAGACGCTCGAGCTCGCGCCGCTACCCAAATCAATCGGAAATTGTCGACGCCGAGCATGTGCTCTCTTGAAATTCCTCTCATGACACGTTCGAAATAAGTCAAATTCGACGGGGTACTACGGTTCCACCGAAAATCGCCACCCGAGTCTCTCCGCAAATCAGATTCGGGATCAGCACAAAGGTTACACTATGAAAAATATACACACACATATCCATATCGCGAGCCAGTAACGCAAGAAGGAATCAAGGAGGAGCATGCGTAGTTGTAAACCGAATCACCGTAACGCAGCAGGCGCGCTAGGCAGCTTGGGAGGAGTGACGCGAGGTGGCGCGATAGCCTTTTTCGCTTCTCGAACAGCCGAGAGTTTATCCACTCTTGGTGGTGGGATAACCGTCGATGCATGTGGTCGCGAACTTCCTTCCTCTTCTTTCCGATCCTTATCTTTTCTCTTTACGACGACAACCTCTTCTTCCTCCCTCTTTCTCTTCGCACCGGTTTTAACAGAGTTCGTTTCAGGGGAGTCGGTGCTTTGAATGATGAAATCAAACAGCGTCTTGGCCACACGTGAATTCATGCGAATATCCACGTGCTCCTTCCGCACGCGAACTCTCATTTCCCAGATTTGGGTCGCCAACTCCTCCAATGACGAATTGTCCATGTTGACCGAGATCAAAAGACACGTCATGATGAATTCGATCGGTGCGACACGCCATTCTGGCTTGAGAAAGATGACTCGAAGGGAGTCGTCGCGGGCGAGTTTTGAAAAGGTACGGAAGGTATCATGAACCCGTCCGATGAACAAATCGTCCTGTGAGAGGTCTTGGTCCGCGTCATCGTCCGTCGCCTTCTTTTTCCCTTTGCGAGCAGGTTTAGCCAAGGGGTTCTGTAGCCATTTTTCAAGCTGGAGAATGGTGCCGATCGCAGTGGACGATGGGTATCTGGCGATGACGTATAATGCGTGAGCGATGCACCGAAAATCTCCGCCACGTGAACGATCCCAGTCGAAGCCTTCGGCATCCAGAGGGGCACCCATTCGGACGTATTCTGATTGCAACTTGCGCACAAGCTTGGCCATGGGCGTGTTGAGTACCTGTAGTTTTTCTGGGGAAAAGGGAGTGAGCGAAAGACCGTCACACGCGGTCAAACATACCGGCGGGCGTAAGCGCCATTCCGAGTTGCACCCTCTGAGACGTGCATTAGGATCAAATGTGGTTTGGGCGACGGTTGGACACATACCTGGAAGATTTCTCGTTCATCAGAGTCTGGGAGGTCTTGGTATTCGATGCAGACTACTTGCTTGTTTGCAAACAGTCGTCTGTACCGTTCAGGAAGAGGATGTCCTCGGGTATGTTCGCTCATTTTATACCAGTATTTCGCATTAGTAAGTCTGGGTTGATATCGACATGTGAAGTGAATTCGGTATGCAATGGGAAGAACTTACGGATCTCGATCTGGAAATAAGCAGTAGGAATGAGGAAGTGCTGCGAAGAAGAAGGCAACTTACGAGAAATCTAGAGGACCAAACGCGCATGAGTGGTGAACACGGATCAGCAGAGGAAAAAGGGACGAACCAGGCCGTCCATGAACCTGTGCTGAGAATTAAGCGCGCAGCAGCGAAGCAGGACGAAGGGTTGCGTACCGATGAATGGAAGTCAGCCTCTGTTTTCCGTCGATGCAGGTCTTTGTTTCCGACCCGTCGTCGTGCTGGTGTGTCACTAGCGGGGAGTCAGCGAAGCGCAGAAGACGAGAAGAGGTCGTACCGAATATGACGGGCGGTACGTAGAAGTTGCGGAGGATGGAGTCGATGAGACCGACTTGCTTCGATTCGGGCCATACGACGTCTAATTCGGAAGCGCGTCATTTTGGGTTCACTGAGTGGGAATGGTAGAGCGACGTGCCTCGCTGGTACTCGGGCTCGAGGTCGATGTCTCCGGCGTGGATCTGGTCTGCGGTACGACGTGAGCGGTGGCGACGGTGACGAACAAAAGAGGCGGACCGTAGAGCGCCTGGGTGGAATACGTTGTGGCCCGGGGCAGCTTGAGGACGTTGGTGAGCTGGTAACCGGTTCCGCCGGCGTTGTGTCGGTCGTCGCCCATGGTATAGTCGAGGTCATCGTAGTCATCCACGAGCTCGTCCTTGACTTTTTCGTAGTCGTCCGCCATCATCGTCGTTGATGAAAAGAAAAGAAGCCAAGCTGTGGTTGTGGTGAATTTCAACGGTCACGGTCCACAGGAACGTTTCCCCTTTTGGAATTCAAAGCTCGTTGTGGTCCACGATGAACACGGCTGTCCCGTCGTCGTCCAGGCTGTCCTCGAGACCACCGTCAGCGTCCTCGAGACTCACAGCGCGCCCGAAGCGCGACTCGCTCATGGCCGAGCTCGAACGCGGCAAGCGCTCTCCCTCGTTCCCCGCACCGCCCACTCACTCAGCCGCAGACCCACAGCACTCGACCGCCAAGCGCCAGCATCGCTCGCAGGCGTTCTCGTCGCACATGGCCCACGCGTCCATCGAACGCCAGCTTCTATCCGCCCAGGCAGCCAAGACGGAACTCGAGAACAAGCTGCGCCAAAAGGACGTCTACATCGAGCAGCTCGAGGGCGACCGACGCTTCCTGGCCGAGCGAGAAAAGGCGGAACGCGAGGAAAAGGAGAAAGAGCGCGAGGCCAGCGCAGAGGACAAGGTGCGCGCCCGTTCAGATTCAGACCTGTCAGCCTCTCGCTCACAAAACTAGAAATTGGCAGAGGAGGACTTGAGGTCCCTGCGTGAGGCGATGGCCACGCTGAGGAACGAGCACATCGAACTCAAGCAGTCGTATTCCGCTCTACAGCTGACCCACACACAGCTCCTCGCCACTCAGAGAGCCGAATCGCTCTCCTTGACGCGACGAAACGCTGAGCTCGAGCAGGAAATCGTGCAGCATCGCGCCGTCACCGAGGAGCGCGATGCAACAATACACGCTCTCCATCGCAAGCTCGACGAGGCCGAAGCCTCCTCTGAACCGACGAACAGCAGACGCAACGAGGACGAAAACTGGTCCGTCATTCGCGACGAACTCCACCGCCAAGCTTCGTATCTTCGCTCCCTCGAAACGACAAATGCAAAATTAAATGCAGAGCTGGGAAGGTACAAGGACAGGCATGCGAACCTCGAGGTCCTTCGGGAAGAGAAGCGGGGTCTCCAAAAGAAGGTCGCAGTCGTGGACGATCTCCGTGAAAAGGTCGTGTATTTGGAGGCTCAAGTAGAGGCTGCAAGACGAGAACGACAGGAGTGGTACGTCGTGTGTTCCCTCCACGACGACTTGTCAGTGTACCCATCCACAGGGCAAACAAGTCCAACGAGGTCACCACGCCCTCCAAGCCATCTCTGTCGGTCGTCCAGAGCCTCTCCGAACTCAGGCTAACTCACGCACGTCTGCTTGAAGAACACGGTTCCAACATCGCTGTCCTCAAGAGCCGCGAAGCCGAACTTGCCCATGTGAACGAGTCTCTTTCCGAGACCAAAGGGACCGTCGAATCGTTACAAGGCGATGTGCAATTACTAAAAGACAAGGTGGCACGACGCGAGCAACGAGCTCAACTAGCCGAACGAGAAGTCGGTTTCTTGCAAGCCCTCGTGGTGCGTGCGAATATATCATTTGTGATCACGTTTCCGATCGTTGTCCAGGCAAGCTTTAATGCTGAAGATCAAGCCGCTCGGGAAGTGCCTAGCCCAGATAGTGGTCTCTCGCAGCGCGTACGCCATCTCGAGCAGTCCCTTTCAGAGTACAAAGCCGCCAATTCGCAATTACAAGCAGCATTGGATGCCATCGACAGCGAGGTCGACGGGGGAGGTTCCAAGCTCTCGCGAAAGGATCTTCGGCAGCAACTGGAACACCAAAAAGGCGCAGCCTTAGAGGCTACTAAAGGTGCCAGTTCATTCATTCGAAAGCAGGGAACCCATACTGACCATGGAACGATGTGTAGCACTCGAAGAAGCGCGGGGCACAGTCGAGGTGTGTGAAAACAAGGTAGAAGTGCTGGAACAAACGCTCTTTGAACTTCGGGGCAAGATCGGTACTGGAAATCACGTCCCACCTGGCATGCGCGTACTTTGTCTACGTGACAACCCTGCTCAGCAATGGAGCGATCTTCGTCAATCAGTGATGGATCGTCTCAAGAGCGAAAATGAAGCGCTGATCAAGCGACTGAGGGATCTCGAGAGCCGAGGTGTGGTCGACTCGGAAGCAGGGACACACGGAGAAGAGCTTGTCCCACGGGAGAGCTGGGAAGTGCTCTCCAAAGAAAAGGAGGCACTCGAAGAAGTCGTGAAACAAAAAGAAAAGCGGCTGCTCCGACTCCAGCAGGTAAGCCCCCGTGGGTCTCGTTGCAGCGTGTTTTCGACGTGCATCGTGCAGGTCTTTACAGCGAAAAGCACCGAGTTCCGGGAAGCGATCGCATCGATCCTTGGACTCAAACTTGCGTTTTATCCCAACGGACAGGTGAGGGTGACGTCGATATACGACCTCTCCGCGTCGTTTGTCTTTCAGCCTTTGAGCAAGACGAGCGCGGACGGTGACGGCGCCCGGATGCAGCTGGTAGCACAAGGCGAGGGGGGTCCGCAGGATCTCCCGCAGCTGATGCATTATTGGGTGGAGGAGGAACAGTGCATACCGGGGTTCCTTGCGAGCGTAACGCTCGAGTGCTATGACAAGTCGAAGAGGGAAGGTGCAGGCGGTGCTTGATTGTACTACACTTACTACTACTGCTGCTACTACTATTTGCTTGATAAATAATGATGACACCGCCTTGGTCCGACCTCGTCAACGTCAGCTGTCATGTTCAGAGTCGCCACCGCATCAAAAAAAAAAAAAAAAGTTTAGAAACCGGCTGTCAGTCGACAGATCCATGGTTGTTCACACCAGATTCTTCCAGGACCAAGCTTCAAAGGGCTGATTTTAGTGTGTGAAGGGCGAATCCTCGCACGTCGTTCTGCTGCGCCCATGAGACCTGCCAGCAGGTCCCTCCTTTTATTTGCAGCGTTGTGGATATCGGCGCAGGCGACGACGACGACTCTCGATGGCCTTTACGCGCTTGTCGAGCGTCGCATTCCTTCCCATAGCCAGTCATTCAACTTTACCCTGACGCCGAACGCCGCCGCATACGATACCTTTACTTTGAGCGACTCTGCACACGCCCATGGAAATTCTACAGTCTACGTCGAATGCAACTCGGTCAGCGCTTGCGCTCGCGGTTTATACACGCCAGTCCTTTTTTTTTTTTTTCGAGCGCCGTCTTGACGCCTGCGCAGGTACCTCACCGATTATGGTGGCGTCGATATTTGGTGGACGGGCTCTAGACTGAACGCCCTTCCCGAGACGCTTCCGCCCGTCGGTACGCCCTTGACGCAATCCTCCATCGTCAAATACCGCTACTTTTTCAACACCGTCACGTTCAGCTACACGACTGCGTTCTACACGTTCGAAGACTGGGAGCTCCTGCTCGACTGGATGGCCCTCCGGGGGATCAACCTTCCCCTCGCGTGGGTTGGCTACGAACACGTCCTCATCGAGGTGTTTCGCGACGCTGGTCTGTCCGATCCGGACATTTACGCGTTTTTGTCCGGGCCGGCGTTCCAGGCCTGGAACCGGTTTGGAAATATCCAGGGAAGCTGGGGAGGAGAGTTGCCGATGCAATGGGTAGAGGACCAGTTTGAGCTTCAGAAGAAGCTCGTCCCGCGCATGGTCGAGCTCGGGATGACGCCCGTCATGCCGTGCTTCACAGGGTTTGTCCCGCCTGCGCTGGCTACCCTGTATCCCGATGCATCCGTCGTCCTCGGGAGCCAATGGGAGGGATTTCCGAGCAACTACACCAACGACTCGTTCCTCGATCCTCTGAATCCCCTCTTTACCACTCTGCAAAAGTCGTTCATCAAGAAGCAGAAAGCGCTCTACGGAGACGTGTCACACATTTATACCCTCGATCAGTACAACGAAAACGATCCGTACAG